>WSUE01000169.1:0-81546 GCA_019633535.1 Tulasnella sp. JGI-2019a
TTTTTTTTTTTTTTTTTTTTTTTTTTTTTTTTTTTTTTTTTTTTTTTTTTTTTTTTTTTTTTTTTTTTTTTTTTTATATTTTTTTTTTTTTTTTTTTTTTTTTTTTTTTTTTTTTTTTTTTTTTTTTTTTTTTTTTTTTTTTTTTTGTGTTTGGGGGGGGGGGGGGGGGGGGGCGCGCCGCACTTTGAGGTTATTTGCCAGGTAATTCGTTTCTGAGATTCAAGGAGAATGGGTGGAATAAACAAAGTTATACTGGGTGTCAGGTTGCATGGAAAGTCTGTACTTAATCGAGCCCATAGATTGGGGTTTAAATGACAAGGTTCGTCTCTATGTGTATGCATGCGAAGGAATGCAGATGCGTCTTATCCATGGCTATAACACGACTAGCCTATCTCAGAACCAACACAGAGGACATCAGAGATTTTAGTGAGGGTTTGTCTGTCATAGAATTAATATGATTGTCAAAGACGTCTCCTCGGCATCTGGCAGGTTTAGAATTTTAGTGAAACAATAGTAATATCAATAAACATTCAACTGTAATTTTATCTAGACAAGCGGTGGGCCATATGACACTTTGTGGTATCCCCTTCGCTGCTTTCCTGCCATTCTGAGCTTTGCACATCATTTTGAAAGCGAATCGCACCCACATATCATTGACCTAACTGAGAGGAGTTGGTTGAGGGGGGAGTGATAATCTTGTATTCTGCTTGCAAATGTGATGGTTTGGTTTGATTGATCGATTCACACCTATCCCGATCCACACCGCTCTCGATCTTTTGGTGTCCGGATATTCGAGCTGCATTGAGGTGCCTTAATGAACGAAATCAGAGAGCATGAGAGATTATTCACTATTTCATCTGCTCCGAGGCTACTTGTCTGGAAGAATCTGATGCCAATGTCTCAAGAGGCTGTCTCTGGCATTAGGCTCCTGGATGC
Source organism: Tulasnella sp. JGI-2019a (assembly GCA_019633535.1). Taxonomy (NCBI): domain Eukaryota; kingdom Fungi; phylum Basidiomycota; class Agaricomycetes; order Cantharellales; family Tulasnellaceae; species Tulasnella sp. JGI-2019a. The sequence goes on from WSUE01000169.1 coordinate 937, forward strand.
TATTTGAGGTATCGATGCCTCCACACTCATTTCTAAGAGTAGTGTGGGGTGTGTAACAAGTGTTAGCTATTGCAGAACATCTGACCCATTGTATATAGGCCGTAGACGCGATTGACTGGATCCTCAAATCAACTCCTTTCCCCTCGACTACTATATCTGCCATGACTCCCTTAGTCCCCAATTCATTCAATCTACACAAGGTCAAGCTAGCCAACCGCAGGACATACCAATACTGTGACCAATTCCCAGCCAACTACATCCATGCTTCTAGCACACGGCTTTCCGGGTATGTCGAATCTCCAATACAGCTCTTACAATACAAATAGCTGATATTGTCATATTTTACAGAATTCTGTGTGTCCAACTGATTTCCAGTTGTGATTTGTAACATTTTTTCTTTGATAGACATCTGGCACTGTTATTTTATCAGGGTACACATGGTGCTATCAGATCGGTCCCTGGGTGTATCGCGGATGGCGTATCATTCCTCCCAACATGCTTGGTTACGGCGAAACCATGAGCTCAAGATCCATTTGATTGCTTCTAAATCTGATTTACCACTGTTATTGACTTAACCTCGGTTCTTTCAGACCAAGCCCGACGACATAGCTTGTTACACGGCGCTATCAGTTGCTGCCGACCTGGTAGGATTCCTTAATGCTCTGGAAATTAAGGAGCCTATTATCCTTGTAGGACACGATTGGGGAGCTGAAGTATCGTGGGCATTCGCAGAACAATATGCGCAGCGCCTTAAGATGCTCGTCTGGTGAGTAGTATTACTCTGCTGGGAATAGCCTCATTGAGACGCGTCCTATTTGGCTTCTCCAGTATATCTGTACCATATCGGGCCCCATTGACCAGGCCGTTTACGGTACCTGAGTTTGTTGAGCTTGAGGGTGAAGATCTCACTGGATATTGGCTCTTTACCAACGAGAAGGACGCAGGTGCCATAATCGATCGCAATGTCAGTGTATCACTCTCTCCCTCTCGCAGTGGTCATCTATATTCACCATAGACTATCATACATACTGATCTGCAATGGCGTTATATTTTTGAAGATACCACGCTTTATCGACATGGTCTATCGGCCCCACAAGACCGTTAATCCGCATCTCTTTAAGGCAGGAACGGCGAAGAAGATCATCATTGGAAAGACAAATCCTACTGGTCCCTCTGATTTGATGGGTGCGAAGGTGAGAAGATTCCTCAGCTTTCTTGTGCAGCCACCGACTTTCATACATGCACCTTTTAGGAACGTGAGCATTATATCGAATTCTTCGAGGCCAGTGGGCCTGATGCACCAACGAGGTACCACAAGTCGACTCCCGAGTGGTATGCTCAGGAACAAGGTGAACATACTTCCAGTCGCGTTTAATCATACAGTATTCAATCGATTCGCTTACTTCGATGTGCCCTTTTTTTTAGAGTTGCAATTGAACCCAGTGCTACCTGTGTCACTACCCATCCTCTTCGTCGCTCCAAATCACGAACTGTTTACGACTCCACAATGTATCAATGCGACAAAGCCTTACGTGCCATCCCTGGAAGTGATCCGTATAGAAGATTGCGGACACTTTGCCCTGTTGGAGAAGCCGGACGAAATTACAAGTATCGTGGGCGATTGGGTTGAGAAGAAATTGAACGCGGTGACCTTCTGAACGAGAGTTTCTGCAACAATAGATGTTACCTCTCGAATATGGCACATTGATTACTTTCTCTCGATTTGGCTTTGCGCATGTTTATCTATCAATATTGGCTTCTGAATGGGCGGATATTGGTGAGGTGCTGCAGATGTTAATATTAAGAACTGGAAATGAGGTTTGATGGAAGCAATGGGCAATGGTGCTATGTTGACTTGTGGTACTTGTCACCATTGCTCGTAGGGAGCAGGTTTGAGAGTAGTCGAATGGTAGAATCTGGGATATCACAATACCTCTATGGACATTTGGAAAGCCTGCTAGCGAATCAGTGAAGGTTTTGTAGATTTGGAGACTTGGACACATAGCTAACCGCTCCCGTCGTAACATTCATGGTGACGAGCTCAGCCGCATCACCTAGGCAACGCCTGACTTCCAATATTGAAATCTCGAGCGCGTTTGAATGTCCGGTAGTGTACGAAGGCAAAGATTTATTTTAGAGTGAAAACAGGGTGAAAACAAACCACTAAGCTTTACATTACATGTGAATCGGACACCGATGGTCTTGAGAGGGCAGATGGACCGCCACTTCTAACAGCATTCAGCACTGCGAGCGGCAAGCTTTAGGTGGAAAGACCATGAACGACAATACCGCCAAATCTCGCTCTGGTTGGTTGGTCCGTCCGCTTCAAGCTCGAGGGACTTATAGTCTGTGATGCACTTTTGACCTGCGCATTCTGGTGTCTCGAACATTTTATTCGTTTGACTTGCAACTAACGATGTCCGGAGTTCTCGAACTAATATCTCAATCCTCCTCTGGATCCAGAACCTTCTCATGAACTAGCACTCGATGTGCAGTTTTGCCCAAGAAACTCTCAAACCTAGACCGGCCTTCTACCTGTGTTCAAATAGGTCACGATCAGTTTCTAATATGAACCTCATACAATATCCTTATTGTCACATACAATTTAGCAGCACCGTGTTTCAAACCCTCCGCCTTCAGCATCTTCTCGACCCAGTCGCCAATGATGCTCGTAGTTTCGTCCGGCTTCTCAAGTAGAGCAAAGTGCGCGCAATTCTCGATGCGAATCACCTCCTGTGATGGCACATAGGATTTCGTCGCATCGATGCGCTCCTGGGCCGTAAACGGTTCGTTATCGGGGGCCACGAAGAGGATGGGTAACGACATTGGTAACACTGGGTCTAGATCCAGCTCTAATGAAGTGACGTTGATACAATCAATCCCGTTGAGCGCCAAATGACTGGATAAGATTGAGTTCGACTATAGGACGTTTACCTTGCTCTTGTGCGTACAGCTCAGGAGTCGACTTGTAGTATTTCGTGGGGGCATCGAGTCCACTGGCCTTGAAGAAGTCGATGTAGAACTCGCGTTCCTAATGGGCGTAAATCAGGCTAAACAATAAGGGAAAAAACCAATTTGTCCCGCAAAGAGACCGAAAAATACACTTACCTTCTCGCCCATCAAATCAGAGGGACCAGGGGGATCGATCTTCCCAGTCAAAATTCCTTTCACTGTACCCGCCTTCCAGAATTCGGGAACAAAGGTCTTGTAAGATCGATAGACCGTGTCGATGAAGCGAGGGACCTTCCAAAAACAACGTCGTCGCTGATCAGCATGTATACACTATCCATCTTGGACCCGGAGAGGAGAGAGAGGGAGTGTATGCTCACCTCGCGACCAATTATAGCACCCGCGTCCTTCTCATTGGTAAAAAGCCAATATCCAATCAAATCCGGCCCCACAGATTTAACATACTCGGGTACTGTGAATGATCTGGGAAGTGGGGCCTCATACGGTACAGATATGCTGTGGAAAATGCTGTTCTGCAAGGCTGTTTTCTAGGAGAGTGTCACTATCACTCACCAAACGAGCATTCTGACACGTTGCGTGTATCTTCTTGCGAAGGCCCACGATGCGACGGCTCCTAAATCGTGCCCTACAAGGATGATAGGCTTCTTGATGTCCAGAGCATCAAGGAAACCTGCGAGGTCAGCGGCAACTGAGAGCGCCGTGTAAGAGGCTATGTCGTGGGGCTTTGCCTAAAAGGCGACGAGCGCAAGATAGGAACAATGGTATTTCGGATTAGGAGACGACCAGACGGATCTTAAGCTCTCAAGCTCACAGTCTCGCCGTAACCGAGCATGTTGGGAGCAATAACACGCCATCCGCGACGCACCCATGGACCGATCTGGTGGCGCCAGGTGTACCCTAAGAGACTACGTTTCAGTTATAGAGCATTAACAAGTGGGGAATTAGCCAAACGCACAGAATTCTGTATAATGCGCTGTATCAGCTACTCGCACTGAAAAGATCTGTGATGATAATCAGACTTGCCTGGAAAGCCGTGCGCCAGGAGCATGACCGGAGTCTTGCCATGGATGTAGTTGGTCGGCGTTTGGTCACAATATTGGTATGTTCTACCGTTTGCTATTTTGACCTTGTGCAAATTGAATGAGCTGGGGACTAGGGGATTCATGGCAGGGAAAGCAATTGAGCAGATCTCCAGAACCCTGTCAATCACACCCACAGTTTATACGCAACGAGTTGATAGTCGCTTACTGTGCGATCGACCACCGCTCGCGATGACGCGTGCGGAGGTGTCGATCACTTCGAATAGAGCTTGGGAAACATGTGACGGTAAAGATAATACATCAAGGCGCTACCGTTCTTAGCCGAATTTGATGCCGATAATTTGTAGGGGAGGAGCATCCTCAAGATCCATTCCGAAGACGTCGGAGGATCACGGATAATATAGTGCCGCAAATCGATGGATCGATCCGAGGAGTGGCGTTCTTTGCGGACTTCGACTTCGACTCGAATATATGCGGCCATGTAAACATTTCAAATGTTAACGCATCGTTTGGTGATAGGCGAATTGTTCGCCCCCAAGACTCGGACAAACCCCCGTCGGTAAATTTCCAAAATTCACTTATGACGTCACGAAAGAAGCAAGGTGCGACAAAAGGTGCTGACGCAGCAACATCTTCGATTATCGCTTGCGAGCGGTCAAATTCGGTATCACTGTCAGACAACGATGTAGTGAAACAAGTCAAATGGTTGGAATGGTTGTACATCTATTCAAAATATAATCCGCCTTGTAGACATCCAAAAGGAGCAACCCTTTCTACGTTCGGATCCAGGAAGCTCGCAAGAGCAGTAATGGCAACTACTTCGCAAGCCAGAAACCAAGATAAATTCTTAGACTGGCTTCCGAGGCGAGGCGAGATTCGGCCTGTCGCATCTGGTTCCTCCTAATTACATACTTCACTCGGCAAATCCATGGTGATAGCTAAAACATGTGTAACGGCCACTCAAGAAATTGTACCTCATCATTGACACACCCAAGAAAGCTTCTATCGTATATTCAAGTGGATTCCGAGTCAAGCTTCTTCTGCACCCAATCGCCAATGATCCTCGTAGTTTCATCCGGCTTCTCGAGCATGACAAAATGTCCGCAATTCTCGATCCGGATCACTTCCTGGGATGGCACGAATGGCTCTGTCGCAGCGATCACCTTTGGAGCCGTGAACGGTTCGTTATTTGGAGCGACGAAGAGGACAGGTAGCGACGCCGGTAGCACTGGGTTCAGGTGTAACTCTGATAGGTGATACAATCGATTCCATTGAGTAACCGAACGACCCAACAAGATCACATGCATCCAGAAAGGGACGCTTACCTTACTTCTGTGCGTACCGCTCGGGAGTCGACTTGTAGTATTTCGTGGGCGCATCCAGTCCATTAGCCTTGAAGAATTCGATATAAAACTCGCGTTCCTAAAGGATATAAATCAAATTCGAAAGAAACCCCCTACAAGTTAGCCGAGAGTCGTCTTACCTTCGCGCTCATTAAATCAGTGGGACCAGGCGATTCGATGGTCCCAGTCATGATTCCCTTCGCCGTACCCGGCTTATAGAAATCCGGATTGATGGTCTGGTGAGATCGATACCACATGTCGATGAAGCGCGGGATCTTTCATAACGATCTTTAACATGGGATGCAACATGAGAAAGAGAGAGTGACTACACTCACATTGCGATCTATTATGCCACCAGCATCCTTCTCGTTGAGGAAAAGCCAGTATCCAACTGAATCCTCGCCCTCGAACTCGACGAACTCGGGTACCGTGAACGACCTGGGAAACGGGGGCTGATATGGTATGGATACGCTATGGACAGCCGAAGGGAATGCGTTTCAATGAGGCAGAATCTGGAAGAATGGTTCACTAATCACCCACCAAACGAGCATTCTGACACAGATCGGGTACCGCTCTGTGAAAGACCATGCGTCTGCGGCTCCCCAGTCGTGTGTCCCGACGATTATGGGCTGCTTGACGTCTAAAGCATCAAGCAAGCCCTCCAAGTCAGCTGCGATAGACAGTGGCGTATAGCAGGTGACGTCGTGAGGCTTGTCCTAAAGAAACGACGTGAGATGAAAAGAATAGTGAAATTAGACGAAAAGTTGTCTGCAAACTCAGTCTCTCCGTAGCCAAGCATGTTGGGAGCAATAATGCGCCATCCTCGACGCACCCAGGGGCCGATCTGGTTCCGCCACATGTACCCTGAGAGACATAATGGAGTCAGCTATCCGAGAAGGTCAAAAGTCACAACTGGGAATGAGCTCGATGCACAGAACTCTATATGGTGTGATAATGTCAGCTATATACACTGGAAGGATCTGGAATGAAGATCAGACTCGCCTGGAAATCCATGTGTAAGGAGCATGACCGGAGTCTTGCCGTGCCCGTAGTCGGCTGGGGTCTGATTACAGTATTCGTATTGCCTCCCGTTGGATAGCCTAACCTTGTGCAGATTGAAAGAGCTGGGGGTGAGGGGATCCATGGCAGACATAGTAGTCGAGAGGGATTGAGCTGAAGGACCCAGTCAATCACGTCCGCAGTTTATATACAATCGACTGATATTCCACTAAAACTCAAGACGCAAAGAGATGTAACGTAGCAGGTAGTTCAATAGCTCAGGTTGGCACATGTTTCACAGTGTGCCCTCGCGATGACGCATGCGCAGGCGCCGATCATCTCGAGCGTCCAACCAATCCGGGAGTCATGTGGCGCAAAAGATAGCTCGCTGGTATAGCGCCGTTGTTGGAAAGCCAAGTTGACACGAATTCTTCAAGGTAAGTACTGTGCCTCATGGCGTCGGCGAAGCCGTTCAAGGCACCAGTCTCCCCATGCTCCATTATTTCCGCTTTTTGTGGGCATCCCCATGCAAACCAAATATATTATTCCGAGGACTTCGGAGGATCGGTGGTACAGATCGCGAATCGATCCATGAGCGAGCATGACGTTATAATTGCTTCGACTCCAATTTTTCTCTCAGCATTTCAAATAACGGCGACCAAGAGGACCGCGCAAGCAGAGCATATAATACCGGCGATCACATACGTTGTGGCTGTGCTCCATATTCAGCCAATCTCCCAAAGACTGGGGGTATGAAGATGTGATTGGTGTGGGAGAATGTGGAAAACAAAATGTGATCCGTTGATAAGAGCCCGCAATCGCGGCGGGACCTGAATAAATCAATTGGCGGGCGAGAAATGACAAGACATTATGTATGTCTCATATAATGGTCAAATAGCGAGTATATATTCCTAGTGATGATAACAGCCAATAAGCGAATGGAAAATGGAATAGGTTCCCGGAGCCTGAGCGGTATTTGGCCTAGCATCCCTTTCCTGGACGGACGCAAGTCAAAGGAAAAGGCGCATGATTAACCATAGCACAATGAGATAATCTAAGCTGGCACGCCAAGTTTCGACCTATATCCTCAAAGTCGCCGAACCGGTGTTTCTGGCGCACCTGTAGCTACTTGTAGATCACCCATGAAACGAACTGAATGTTTAGCACTCAGGAGCTTGGATATTATGAGCTAGAGATTCTAGATCTCAGATTACTTATCGTTCCATTCATCGAATCACGTTTTTACAAGTTTCAAGTGAACCCTTTACAGCAGATCTCATTCCATATGCATTTCCTGTTTATTCTCCGTACCGATTATTCAGAATTTCAGATTTCTACTTCGCGCGATTCAACGCCTTCTCCACCCAATCGCCAACGATCTGCGTGATCTCGTCTCGCCTCTCCAACAACACGAAGTGTGCGCTTTCAATCGGTTGGACCTCCAAGGATGGGACGAAGTGCTTCGACTTTTCAACAAGATCAGGATGCACGAAAGGTTCGTGATCCGGAGCGACGAGGAGGACCGGCATTGTGGTCGGAAGAATCGGATTTAGTTTCAATTCTATCACAGTGCGGAGGGGAGGCGTCATGAGCGTATGATCACTGGAGACAAAGAAAGAACGACAGACGTACTTTCTTGAATCGCAAATGCATAAGGGAATTGCCTATAATAGTTCAATGGTTTATCGATCCCATTCGCCTCGAAGTACTTGATGTAAGACTGTCGCTCCTAATCATGATAGATGTCACGATCGGAGGTAAGCATAAAAGTTCATAGATCTTTCAAAGCTGAGGTATTCGTTTACCTTTTCGGACATCACGTCAGATGGCCCAGGATTCGCGATTTCGCCGGACATGATCTTCTCTATCGTGCCTACGCCCCACAGCTCTGGGTGTACAGTCTTGTGCGATCGGTAAAGCAGATCAATGAACAGTGGAATCTGAGATCGACGATTGGATCAGGATATGCTCTAGTTCCAAGAGATGAACAATCATCACAACTCACGTTCGCTTCGATCTTCGTATGTCCATCCTCTGAAGTGAAGAAGTACCAATATCCAAGCCAACTAGAGCCCATGGCTTCGATTACCTGCGGAATAGTAAACTCCATAGGCAATGGTGCCTGGTGAGGAACGGAAAGACTGGGGATAAAGGATGTGTCAGAGATGTCGGTGAAGGTATCATTAGATCCGTTGTCACATACGCGACAAGCGCTCTGGTTCGCTCCGGATAACGAGTTGCAAAAGACCAGCCAGTGACTGCACCCCAATCATGCGATACGACAACGATGGGGTGTTTGATATCAATGCCGTCAAGGAAACCAGCGATATCTCCTGCCAATGCCAGGCTCGTATACAAGGCTGGATCATCAGGCTTATCCTAAGCTCCGATGCAACAAAACGGTAAAGGATCAGGAGAGCACTTAGGTTGGCTGATAGCAGGATCGATCAGACCCACAGTCCCATGATACCCGAGCATGTTCGGAACGACGATGCGCCATCCTCGGCGGAACCAGGGACCAATTTGATAGCGCCATTCGTACCAGAATTCGGGGAAGCCGTGAAGTAGGAGCAGAATGGGCGTCTCGTCGTGCTTGTACTCTGCTGGCGTTTGGTCGCAATACTCGTACTTTCTCCCAGTCCCGAGGGTAATGCTTTTCAGCTCGAAGGAAGAGGAGTCGAGGGGATCCATCTTATGTTGGTGGAAGGATAGAGATACCTATCAAACGGATAACTGATATCTGGGAAAGAAGATCAGATAGCCGTGTAGGCATGGCGATGCACCGTGTAGTATAGCAGTTTTCTCCGTGACAAAAAGGAGGTTCCTACGTCATCACACGAACAAATCAAAGCCGATGTTTGCGTCTTGTTTGTTCTGCTTTCATGCCAGTACCATCACAATCACCATTGTATTTAATTAAGCAAGAGATAAGATAATAACTATATACGAATTGGTGGCTCCAGTCATTCGAGCTCTTGACCTCAATGTTGGTGAAATGCTTCTACCCGATTCAGGTCCCAAATTTATAAACTTTGCATGGAGCATAAAAGATATCACAATGACTTGCATAGGAAGATCTCTGCCGCCATGTGGGGCATCACCTAGAGTGGGTGAATGGGTCACGGCCAGTTGGGCTAGTCAACTCCAATTGATACACAGCGTTTCTGTTGGATCTAAGCATTTCCATCTCTATCGCAACATATATTGCAGGAATGGCGCAGAAAGCCAACTGTGCATGAGCCTTGTTATCGCTGCCACAATTCTATTATCCCTCCGTCGCGTCACTTACGCGCAACACGAAGGAAGCCCCGTAAAATACATAAAACAACATTAGATCCAAAAAACAAAACAAAAAAGGATAAGCCGCGAAGTAGGGATGGTATATAAAGAGGGTGAACAATGAACGGTTTTTAATGTATTACGCCTCCTTTTCAAGGCTCGGGGTCAACAACCCGCGCTCGAGCTCCCGCATCCTGGCCTCGAGAGCTTCATGGCCAGTACATGACTTTTCTCCTGTAAGTCAATGACATCATGAGTTGATACGAGAGAAAACACAATCAATCCACACATCTCAACATACCTGCGGGCTCAGCCCGCTTTGCCAGGAAAGTAACCAATAGCAAGAACACAGCCCAGCCACTCTTGAAAAGGGTCACTGTCGCGACGATCACAGCAACGAAGATAGAGCCAGAACTCTTCCTCTGGTCCACTCGGCACTGGTACTCCAAAGCGATCTGAGCGGAGCCACCTTTTTCGATATCCGTGCTAACTGAGGTGTTGGGATCGATGAGCGCTTCATACAGCTGCGAGCTTGTATCAGCCTCTACGCTAGCACCTTGAACAGGCAGTACGGACGCAATCGTCTTGGCGATGAGCTCAGAGCTGCCATTGACGAGAAGATTGTTGGGGAGGATGTTACCCAGGTCGATTCGCACAGCGGCTAGCATGGCCTGCATCGCGTTATTGATGGCCAAAGAATAGTTACTTGGGGAACTGTTACTTGGGAGGCCTGCGTCGTTGCCGTCCGCATCAAGCAACGTCAATGAATCCGACGTTGAATCCCAGATAAGTGGAAGTGTTGTTGTGCAGGTGGTATTGATCTTAGAAGTAGCTGGGGGACACCACCATGGGGGGAAAAAGGTGTCTGAATCAGAAACACTGGTGTACGCTGTGATAAGTGTAGGGCCCGTGTGATTGGGCGTGGCTTGAAAGGCGTTGGTGACATGGCTGGTAAGATCGTTTCCAGCGTCCATAACCCTGATTAACAAATGGTTTATCATCATTTTGCCTTCGAAGGACGGTCGATGTACTCACAGAAGAGACACGTCACCACTTAGTGTGTTGTTAGTCGTCAGATCACCGATGATCGCGTTGACCTTGGAGTCAAAAGTCGAGCTCGCGCCGTCGTAGTTTGTAGACTGGAACGTAGTACTGAACATGACTGGGAAGAGTTGTTCCTCGTTTGTACATGCGATATTAGCAACGATGCTGGACGTTTGAAATCGAGTGTCCGCCGTGACCGACATGTAAGCAACGTCGCAGTAGTCGAGTGTCTGCCCCTTGTAAGAGATGCTGGACGAAGAACCCGAACCGTCTCCTATTCCTAACACATGCGTTAACTGATACGTGAAGATGCCAGGGCTGGTGACGAACGAGTCCCCGGTGTTGAATTTCCACGCGTCGCAACGCGACCCGGGTTTCGGGAGGGGCGCAAATCGATTATACCAATGCCGCGGGACGTAGTTGTAATCTACGTTGGGTTGTGTGACCGTTTCGTACCCCGTCAGTGCATCTAATTAGCCGATTGATGAATCGGAGCATACTTCTATCAGCAAGACAGAATGTGTAGCCAAGATAAGTGTTTTTACTGACAATTGAGAGGGATGAGAATGCCAATGGCGATAGCCGCCAGAGCATACCCATACGGCTCCAGTCGCCAGCGGATATCACGAGTAATGGCGTAGTTGAAGCGAGGGAGGTGAGGCATACTGTACCAAAGGAGTGTGAGGATTGTGATGAGGCTATTGGGAAACAGTGGCGGTTGGAGGGATGTTATTCCTTTACTGAGCAGCGTCAATTTATATACTACAGATCGAAGTTCGTCTCTCACCTCTAGGACTCAGAGCATCTCCGGAACGGCACGTTTTCCGGCCGTAATATAAATAGAACGGTGCCCCATGGGCTCATGCCAAGAATCGATAATCGCGCGTCTAAGAGTCAGTAGACACCAATCGACCCCTTCTCTGCCAGGGCACACACCGGCATCGGTTGATCGCCGCCGAAATTGTGCTTCTGTCCCTGTAGTCCACGAGTGTAACCACGAGCGTAACCACGAGCCCTCCTCCTTTGTATCAAGTATTGAAAGTGCGGGTTGGCCTTGTTATTCAGTAGTCTCCTGAATCGAGCTATTCCTTGATCTTTCTCCGACGAAAAGGTTGGCGTAAGAAGGTATAGGCTCAGAACTTTGAGATCAATGATGCAGTGCACCATCTTCCGTTTCGTCAAGATCCGTTCTCTCATGAGCGCTCGGTAGTCCATCAAAGCTTCTGTAGCGAAGAAGACATGGCTTTCCGCGACTTGGGCCCTCATCCGGGCCGCCGGATAATGTGGGTCCATCCACGGTGGACCTCCAATAATCAGAGACCTTGCGCGGTGGCTCTGCAGATGCTTGAAAATTGATGCCGGCATTCGCCGGACCTGGATGAATTTATTTGCAATCCGTGGGATTTCCGGATGCCAGGTATCCACGTGCGCCAAATCCGGTGCAAACTATCGTTGTTGTACTTCTCTAAGTTTGAAAATACGTGTTTCACGCGAAAATTTAGACCCATGGATCCGCAAAAAGCTCTAACCCGATGATGAGTATATTGGCAAAAAGCATGAGCTCAAGCTGGTAGTCCTCCTATCGATTTAAGAAATACAATATAGATCGAATAAGTGTATTAATATGTCTCCAAACCTTCCGAGGGGGGTGGAAAGAATAACAAGACCTTGTCGCTGGCCCGTGGGCGGCATCTCACACGCATAACCTCTTTAAGGGCATCACCAATCCAAACCCTTGGAGTCTCAGTACAAGAGCTACTATGTGGGGATCGAAGTCCCCAGAGATGCAGTTAGACCCCTCCAATCCGAGTTAAGCACATCGGGTCCCTGTCCTCAATGCGGTACTCCCTTTTCACACACTGAGATTCATACACCTCCGACAACATTTACTCTCAGACCTCAGTTATATGGACCTCTGATGTGCGCAATAATATGATCTAACCTAGGAGATATCTAACACCCTAACATCCACGGATAAACTAACTTGTGTGGGGTTGCTAAAATGATGGATCGTTATCTGCCCGTGTCGCTATACTATCTCTAGCGCTTAGCTCGGAAGCTCCCTTCTATTTTCCACAATAAAACCCATGTCAAATTTCTCGGATGTTCAAAGATATTCGAAGCACCCGGGCACCTGCGTATAATGGGGTATACATGATCGAATTACGCTGCCGAGTGACCGACTCGTCGTGCGATATAAGGAAAGACAATCCAAAAACAAGAACACAGAATCCAAGTGGAAAGGAAGTCGAGATGCCGTATTCATACATGCTAGAGTACTATTCTTCCTTGTCAAGATTCGGAGTCGACAACTGAGCCCGCTCGAGATCCCGGATCCTGGCCTCGAGAGCCTCGTGGCCGACGCATGATTTTCCTCCTGTCGGTCAGATACGATGGCATTAGTTGATGACATAGGGAGCTCGACCGATCCACGTTTCAACATACCTTCGGGTTCCCCCCGCCTTGCTAGGAAGGTCAGCACCAACAATAATACGGCCCAGCCACTTTTGAAAAGAGTCATAGTCGCGACTGCCACCGAAATGAAGATAGAGCCAGGACTCTTCCTCTGCTCCACACGGCATTGGTACTCCACAGAAATCTGGGACGGTGCTACCGTGCCCGAACCATTGTTCCCAACTTTTACGGGTGAGTAATTGCTGGAGTCTCTGGCAGCGGTGAGGTCTCCGTACAAGACCGAGGTCGTGTTGGTAGCTTTGGTAGCACCCGGAGCAGGCATCGACGGCGCGATCGTCTTGGCGATGAGTTCGGAGCTACGGTTGACGAGAAAATTGTTGGGGAGGACGTTACCCAAGTCAATTCGCACGGCGGCTAGCATAGTCTGCATCGCATTATTGATTGCTAAAGAATAGTCGCCGGTCAAGGGGCCTACAGCGTTGCCGTTCACTCCGTACACTAAAAATGGATCCAACGCATCCAGGATCGACGGGGTTGCCGTTGCGCAGGTGACATTGGTCTTGGAAGTAGTTGGGGGACACCACCATGGGGGGTATTCCTCCAATAAGCTGGCCATACTCGTAGAAACGGAGAGGAAACTTGGAGCCATGATACTAGTAGTATTGTTATCAATGACGTCGGTCATTTGCGAGACGAGATCAAGGCCAGCGTCTGAAACCCTAGATTTTAAATAGATTAGTATCATGAGAAGAGATAAAACTGACGGACTCACAGATAAGATACATCGTTACGAAGCGCGTTGTAAAGTGTCAGATTACCGATCCGACTGTTCTCTTTTGCTTCAAAGGTCGAGGATGGGCCAAGTGGGGTGGACTGGAACGAGGTAGTAAAGAGAACGGGAAAGAGTGTCTGATCCGTACATGCGACGCGAGCGACAATGGTGGAGACCTGAAGTCGAGCGTCAATTGAGACCGACATATACCCAACGTCACAATACTCCAGTGTCTGTCCCTTGTAAGAGATGCTGGATAAGACATTGGTTCCGTCTCCTGCTCCGTCCCCGGTGCCTAATATAGATGCCAACTGGTACGTGAAGATGCCGGGGCCGATAACGAATGAGTCCCCGACACTGAATTTATACGCGTCACAGGACGACCCAGGCTTGGGAGGTGGGACAAATCGATTATACCAATGGTACGGGGCGTAGTTGTAATCCAGGTTAGGTTGAGTGATTGTTTCGTACCCTGTCAATGCATCTATTCGCCAAGCAATGAGTTAAACACAGTTTCATCAGCAACATGGGAAGACGACGTAGTGTTGCTTTGACTGACAATTGAGGGGAATGAGAATTCCAATGGCAATTACCGCCAGCACATATGCAAATGGCTCCAGTCGCCAACGAATGTCACGAGTGATGGCGTAGTTGAATCGAGGAAGGTGAGGCATACCGTACAGAAACGGCGAATAGGTGAGAGGGTGATTAGAGGGAGTTAGCTTGGCAACGCCATTTTTTATGTGTTACGTTTCTCAGATCCAGGGCTCTGGATAGCCTTCGCTCGAATGCCAAGCTAGGTCGGCCGAGTCTATAAATAGGACCTCCCCTCATTGTCAATACAAACAATGATTGATCAGCGCGTATTCAGGGTCATTGGATCCCATCTCTCTCTTTCAAGGCCCATGCCGATCGCTCCGAGGTCCACAACTACTGGTTCAAGCGCTCGTTGCTTGTGTCAAACGCCAAGAAATCCGGACCGGTATTGCCAAGTGGCCCTGGTTACCACGGCCATGTGACGCAAAAATCCCTCAGTGGTGTATAAATACCTACCAATGGTAAGATCGTCGAAGCGTCTGGATCGACAAAACCCTGGTGCCTGTCAGGGATCGTTCTTTCGACAAGCGGACATAAAGGCACATAGAACAGGACCCCCCCTCCACTCATAATGAGGTTGCCGACGCCAGAAGGTACCCGTGTATTGTGACATGTGTCTTAGGATATCGTATACGCCGGTAATCCTTCGATGTGTGACCAAGTAAGCATCCCGGTGCTGTAGCGACTTTTATGGCCTATGCTCTGGACTTTTTGACCTATTATTTATCTTCGGCTCCCAACCACGTATCTACATTTTGGTTCTATGCTGCGTAATAAATATATGGGATAAGAGACACGGGAAACATGATGAAATCAAAGGGCGGGACAATTTGTCTTTAATTTTCGCTCTCATGGAGGCCGTACAGCCCTGGAACAGGCACCTCAATGTGTCACAGAGCATCGATCTTAGGATACTTGCGCCATGGACCATCGTAAGTTTCCTACTCGCAGGAATCATTGATATCCACTTTTCTGGCGGGTTTCTTGTATCGCCAGCGACCTCGATAAACTCTGCTAATAGATATCAAGCTCGCCAACAACATAGGTCCGCAAGTGCGTGTCGATATCTCCGACAACATCACTAGGAGTGAGGGAAGGGGCCCTCGTACAACCCTTGAATATGTACAGGAATCAACCCCGCATTCGGTATCACAAGAGGAACAACCATATGGCCAAAGCCTAAAGCTGCATGCCGTAGGCTTGGCATTTGCGGACTAGCCCGTATGTTTCGGCACCTTTCCTCGTCCTTACAACAGGTAGATTTCCATGCAACTTCTGTTCAAACAATGCAAATCCATTATGATAACATCAATCCAAAATCCGTAACAATCAATTGGAAATGCAACGAAGCGAAGGAAGTCCAGCGGCACAATTCAGGGATATGGGTTTAAAAATGCCCAGAGAGGATATATGACCTATGTTTCCCTCCGTCTTCTGCTTCGCCATGCCTGTCAACAGCCGAGATGGGCAACTAATCTCTAGAGATCCCTTGAAAACGACTTCACCGAGGACAGAAACGAATCTCGATAGTCCGGCGGCACCAAGCGCCAATGCTATTCCGTTGATGACGGTCCACAAATGGAGGGGTTTGAGCCCCCGCCTCAAGACTCCGTTTCGCAAGAGTCGTAGTTCCACATAATGTCTAAGGAGTGCTCAACCCGCCGACGTTGAGATCACTGGCCGGGACCTGAGGAATACCTTCACATAGTGTAATGTAATTGGATGAACAATTGCATGGATCGTGGATCAATTGATAGCACGCCTACGGCCTCAAATACGAAGTTTAGAGTTGGGCATAGCTGACAGCTATTGTTGGGGGAGTTCTCGAGGGACCCGTGAATAAAACACTCGACGCTTTGTGGGCCTGGCAGGCCAGTATCGGCGGGACCGAGCCATCTCTAATAAGCGGGACGCTCGGCCATAGTGATTGTAAGGTCGAACAGGCATGCGGGGGCGAATAGTTAGTCTGGCGGGGTCCATATGCCGCAATCATCAGGTATGCCGCAATCAAAGGTCGAGAGGCGAGTCTGATTTCCGGATTGAGTGGGCGTAGGGAGATGTCAACAGAAAGTGCGACTTTCTGCAGTGGTATTGATAAGAACGGATACGAGAGATTTGCGGCTTCCACTATTTTAACGATGTTGAGGGTGTACCTTTGAGCGATAGCAGCCGATACTTTCTTCATCGCGGTATTAGCCCAGACCTTCTCTGTAGACTATCGTTGCGCACATTCGATGTAAGGTTGGGGAGAGAGCCAGTATGTTCTCATGTCCGTCCTGGAAGGTTGCGGGAACTTGTTCCATGGACTTATTCGTTGCTATGACGAATAATATACTCGACATTTAGCCATTGAAAGATAGGATATCTTGCCATTTTGTATTCAAGTCCCCGCGTCAGGATCGCGGCCGCTTGTTAGAGAATCACATTCCTTTTGTGTAGCTTTCGCATAGTCCCACGCCCACTCATAAATTATGTCACACTTCAAGTTCGGGAATTTGGCCAACTATCGGGCCAAGCCACCACGTATTTTAATTTCCGGGATAATTTGTTCTGCGAACGCGGCCTACACGTCATTTAAATCCTGATATGGAAATTGGAGTCAAAGCCAAAAGAAAATAATAACGCCAGGTGGTTCGATTGATCGGTTCAGACCAATTCGCGATCTGCATCGACGCCAATCTTCCAATGTCCTCGGAATCGAATGTTCGATGTACATCTGAATAACCGCAAAGAGTAAAAATAGTGACTTCCATATTTTCTTCGATGCCATAGAAATCAGCACTAAGTTGACCTGCTCAGAACAGCACGGCCTCCTTATGCTATATCTGTCGATGTACCCTTCCGATAATTCATAGGCCGTTGAGGCGACTGGAACCCATGCACGCGTTATTGCAAAGATAAGATGGCAATGATCTAAGATGCGCATGGCAAATCCAAGATATTACATCACTTGACACCCGAGCCGTTGCATGTAAACGGTGGACGCAGTCAGTTCAGTACTCTTTCCTTCCCTGTCGACTAGTACACTTGCCATGGATTCTCCCGTCGCCAAATCATTCAAATTGCGCAAATTTAGGCTGATCAATGGAGGGGCATCCCAATGCTAACACCGGCAACTCACGTCGGTGGCAAGACCCAGTCACGCTCCTCGTGCACGGATTTTCAGGTAAGTTCAATTGTAAACACAGACTACTCCGCCGCGGATAGCTGACATTGTTACATCATACAGAACTCTGCGTTCGGCTGGTCCCCAGTTGCGATCTGTGACGTTCTTTGCTACACAGCCGACACTGTTATATCTCTCAGGGTACATCTGGCGGCACCAGATCGGTCTCTAGGTTCGTCACGGATGGGGCGTGATCGCTCCCAACATGTTCAGCTACGGAGAGACTGTGGGCTTCCCCAAATCGCCTTGGATATAGCACCGTTCTCCCATTGTCACTCGCCCCAGGGTAAGCTCAAAATCATAGCGTTGTACACGCCACTGTCGATCACAGCTGACTTGGTTGGCTTTCTTGATGCTCTAGACGTGAAGTAGTTCGCAGTCGTCGTAGGGCACGATTGGGGATTGTTAGACACGCGGGTCTTTGCAGTGCGGACATGAGCTGTGTCAGAATGCTTGTCTGGTGAATGATAGTGAACAACTCTTTCAGACCTAGGCTGACAGAAAATGCCCCCTTCGGCTGTTCTTTCAGCATATACATACCTTATCAGGCACTACTTTCTCGTCATTCAAGATACCCGAGTTCGTTGACTTTGAGGGTGAAGATTCAATTGAATACTGGCGTTTCCCAACGCGGAGGATGTGGGTACCATCATCCATCATAATTTGAGTTTACATTTGCCCTCCCTCGGTATATCCGGACAGCGCGAGCGCCCAGCCTCGTACGCTATTTGTGTATGGGCACAGTACTCGTAATTTCCCCTGGCTCCGAGAGTAATGCTTTTCAGCTTGAAGAAAGCGGGGCCGAAGACTCATCTTATAGTCGGAGGGATAGCCACAGTCATATGCATGCAGCGCCGCAGTTTTCTGTGATGAAAGGAAGGATCCTATGTCATCACGTGAGTAAACATTTATCCCTTGTTTGTTCTGCATTGGCTCTATTTCTGGGCCCGAAAAATACCTCACGAAGCTAGCACTGGCCCCTGGATAATACATACATGATGTCGCATCCTGGCCCGGACTGATTTTGGAAAATCTGGGCTCATTTGTCACAAGTAATCCGCGGACGGATTGGGCTGGGCCTCCGTGATGTCTCGTATGGTTCGCGGACGATTACCGGCGACCCGAAGGGCGGCCGCCGAAACGCGGACGCTCAACAAAAGGTCCCTGACGCGTATAGCGCGGGCTTGCTTCTTAAAACTGTCTAAATCGAGGTGGCCAAGTCCTTTGTTCTAAGTCACCGCACTTCAACTCCTTCCTGAGTCCAGTGCAGGTTTGATGGTCGGTCTGTGTCTGTTCTGATCAATCTGAGTGGTTTGAATGACTCAATCTTCTTTTCTTCCAACTCGTTCCTTCTCCTCTCTTTACTTGCACTCTTCATGACCAACCAAGACCCCATTGGGATCGGTTTAAAAGAACCCCCATCGGATGTCGACATCCGGATGAAGTGGAGAGGCCACGGGCACAAGTGTAATGGTCTCCCAACCTGTGTGGGCGATCTATGCACGCAGGAGTCTACAATACCCTTCAAAGTTGCTTGCAGGTGGTTTCACGTCTCAACTCGCCTCGGAGGGATTTGTAGCAGCCGTTATTGTATATTACGTTAGATCCGATGTCTCTGCCCAGCTGCGGACGGATTTTAGCTAGCCTTAGATTGCGAACGGTTCGCGGACGCTGAGGTCGGAAAAATGGATTCGACATCATTTATGTACTATCCGGGAGCCTGGTATCACCAAAGCTACCTCAATCACCAGCATTTCATCATGCAAGAGTCCAAGAGTCAATTGCGAAAATAAGATGGCAACTATCTAGGCTTTCGATTTAGTCACTCCAGTCATTTAAGCTCTTCATGCCTTAGAAAGTCGGAGAGGAGTCGAGAGGGGTTTCCGGGAAGCGAGCTCGCGACTGACGACATTGACGCATGGGAATGCCACCCGAATGCACCGCTACAGCGCTTTGTGTTCAAAATAAGTTAAGACGTTCACGACCTGGGTCAAGGATATAGACAGAGATCAATGAATTTTGCAGGAAAATATCTGCGGCCGTCACCTCTAGCTAGGGTAGATGGATGAGTTATGACCGGCCGCGCTGGGTGACCTGAATTGGTACGGCGTAATAATCTGAACCAAGTGTACCATAACATATTTTTAGGCAAGACGCTAAAACCATCAATGCAACAGGCTCGTTGCGGTTGCCATAACTCCATTACTCCTCCGCCGTGTCGCTTACACGCGACACGAAGGAAGCTCGTACAATATATGAAACAACACAAGACCCCCCAAAAAGTCCCGAAGTAAAGAGGATACATACAGAGGTTAGACCTTTAGCTGCGATTAAATATCATCCCTCTTTTCAAGACTAGGAGTTGACAACCGGCGTTCGAGCTCCTGTATCCTGGCCTCGAGAGCCTCATGGCCGGTGCACGACTTTTGCCCTGTGAGATCGAGACATCGTGAGTTGATGCCACAGAAAACCCAATCAATTCACATGTCCCAACATACCTTCAGGTTCAGCCCGCTTCGCCCAGAAGGTCAACAACAGCAGGAACACGGCCCAACCAGTCTTGAAAAGAGTTACGGTCGCCACAACCACAGCAATAACGATAGACCCAGGACCCTTCCTCTGCTCCACTCGACATTGGTACTCCAACGCGATCGTGGCAGGACCATCTGAGCCAGGGTCTATTGGGCTGTAGTCACCGGAGGTGCTTGGGGCGACGAGGTCCCGATATAGGGTCGAGATGCTATCATTAGCACCCTGAACTGGAAACACCGGCGCAATCGTTCTGGAGATGAGTTCAGAGCTGCGATTGACCAGGATGTTATTAGGGAGAACGTTGCCGAGATCCATCCGCACGGCGGCAAGCATCGCCTGCATCGCGTTGTTGATAGCCAGGGAATAGTTACTTGGACCGGAGACTGCGTAGTTGCCGTTCACATCAAGCAGCGTCAATGATCACGACGTTGAATCCGACCAGATCAGTGGAACTGTTGTTGTGCAGGTGGTATTGATCTTAGAAGTAACTGGGGGACACCACCAGGAGGGTAAAGAGGTGTCTGAGCCCTCATAACTCGTGTATGCTGTGACAAGGACAGGGACCGACTGGTTGGACACGGCACCAAAGGCGTCGGTGACGTGGTCGGTAAGATCATCGGCGGCATCGGAAATCCTGAATATCAAATCGGTCTTTATCACATTACATTCAATGAGTGGCCAATGCGCTTACAGGTAAGTAACGTCGACACTGAGTGTGTTGTTGGCCGAAAGATTACTGATTTGAGTGCTGGCCTTTGAATTAAAGGTCGAAGTCGAAGAGTCGTAGCTCATAGACTGGAACGTAGTCTTGAACATAACTGGAAAGTGTTCCTCGTTTGTGCATGCGATATTAGCAATGATCGTGGATATCTTGATCCGAGTATCAGTCGTGACCGACATGGACGCAACGTCACAGTCGTCGAGTGTCTGGCCTTTATAAGAGATGCTGGAAGAGGCACCTGTTCCGTCCCCTTCTCCCAACACAGATGTTAAATCATACGTGAAGATTCCAGGGCTGGTAACGAATGTGTCCCCGAGGTTGAATTTCCACGCGTCGCACCGCGACCCAGGCTTTGGGCGGGGGGCAAATCGATTATACCAACGGTACGGGACGTAGTTGTAATCCGGGTTAGGTTGATTGATTGTTTCGTACCCCTGAGTTGCATCTAATTCGCCGTGCGATGGATTAGACACAGGTTCAATAGCAACACAGACAGACGACCTAGTGATGCTTTTACTGACAATTAAGGGGGATGAGAATGCCAACGGCGATAATCGCTAGGGCATATCCATACGGCTCCAGTCGCCAACGGATGTCGCGAGTAATGGCATAGCTGAAGCGAGGGAGCTGAGGCATGCTGTACAGAATGAGGGGCGGATGATGGGTTATTAGTAAACAGTAGCAGTTACAAGGATATGATCCCTTGCTAGGCAGCTTCAGTTTATATATATCACAGATCGGAGGTTTTCTCTCACCTCTAGAACTCAGGGCATCTGCATCTCCGGATCGGCGGCCGTGATATAAATAGAACGGCGCCCCAGCTCATGCCAATAAGCGCGCGTTGAAGAGTCAGTAAACGCGAAGCGACACCTTCTCTATCAAGGCACCAACCGGCATTGATTGATCGCCGCCGAAATTGCTCTTCTGTGGTCCACGAGCGTAACCACGAGTCCTCCTCTTATCGGGAGGTGCGGATTGGCCGATCATTCACTAATCCCGTGGCTTGAGTTATTCCTCAATCCTTCTCCGGCGAAAGATCGTGTAGTAAGAAGGTAGGATCCAAGAGTGTCAGAACTTCGAGGCCAATGATTGCAGTCTACTATCTGCTGTATCGTTCCGATCTCTTCTTTCATGAGCGCTCAACCCGGCGGCCGAAAAAGTTTTTGTAGCGAGGAAGGTATGACTGTCCACGCCTGGGGCCCCAAACCGCCGGATAATCTGGGGTAATCCACGGTAGCGGTGACTCTTGAAAATCATGCGGGTCCCTGATCCAATTGAATTTATTTTGCAATCCGTGGGATTCATGATGTCGGGTATCTCCGAGTGTCAAACGTAATCGTCAACAGTGACAATTATCATAGGTGTACTCCTCCAAGTTTGCAGAAAGGTATTGCGTATTTTGACGCGAAATGGATCAGTTGTTAGGTCTGTCCAGAAAGCTCAGGCCCGATGATGAGTATCCTGGCAAAAAGTATGGGCTTAAGCTAGTAGCCCTCCCATTGATTTAAGAACACTATACAACCGAATGAGTGTATTCACACGTCTCTAAACCTTCTGAAGGGATAAAAAGAATGGTGAGACCTTATCGTTAGTCCCTGAGCGGCATTTCACACGCATAACCTCTTTGAGAGCACCAGTTAAAATACCCGAAGTGCTTCTTTTAGTACAAGAGCTTCGACAACGACGCCAGTAACTGCAACACGAGATCAATTCTGCACTCAAAACACAAGATTTCAAATAGATTAATATCATGAGAAGAGGGGGAAATGATCAACTCACAGATAAGACATATTTTTGCTGGTCGAACGTCAGATTACCGATCAGACTCCCTTATTATGCTTCAAAGCTAGAGGGTGAATAAGTGTGGTGGACGGAAACGAGAGAGTGAAGAGAACTGGAAGATCTGATCCGTACATGTGACGTGAGCGATAATAGCAGACTCGAAACCGGGACTAACATATACCCGACGGCACATTACACCAGTGTCCGGCCCTTGTAAGAGATACTGGACAAGGTATTGGTCCCGTCTCCTGCCCCGTCCCCGGCGCCCATTATAGATGCCAACTGGTACATGAAGATGCTGCTGATGGTATCCACATTGAAATTGTACGCGTCACAGTAGGACCCAAGCTTGGGAAGGCGCGCAGATCCATTATACCAATGATACAGGACGTAGTTGTAATCTAGGTTAGGTTGAATTGTTGTTTTGTATCTAATTCGCCAAACAATGAATTAGGTATAGTTTTATCAGCAACATGAAAAGATGACACTCTTGCTCTTACTAACAACTGAGGGGGGTGAGGAATTCAATAGCGATTACCGCTGGTACATACGCAAATGGCTCCAGTCGCCAACGAATGTCACAAGTGATGGTGTAGCTAGATCAAGGAAGATGAGGCGTGCCGTACAGAAAGAGTTGGCTCGGCGGCGTCGTTCGAACGACAAGCTGGCCGGCCGAGAATACACATAGGACGGCACCTCATGGTCAACAAGTAACAATCGATAAGCGCGCATTCAAAGTCATTAGATATTTATTGAGAACCTCGGCTCTTTTAAGACCATACCGATCGCCGCCGACATCGCTCCGATATCCATGCCTATCACCACGCAGGCTTAAGCGCTCGTTCCTCATGTCAAGTACCGAGATATACGGATTAGTATTGCTAAGTAAGTGGCCCTGCTTACCGGAATCATTCATTTGCCTTCTCTAGTGTTAGCGCGTGTGTCAGGGGCCTAACTTGCTCCATAGATGGCGATGCAGTGGTCTCATCTTCGTTTCATCAAACTAGATACTAGGTTCCTGATCCCATTCCCTTGTGAGCGCTCGGTTGCTACACGATTCTTACCTTAAAGTCTCAATTGTGCAGAGTTTGAAACATGATTATGCCCTCTTAGGCCCTCAACAAGCAACGGTACGGAATGAGCTTGCGCTTGCTTCAAATTCGGGCTGCCACGTGGCTCATGTGGAGTCGTATATTCTATAAATACCCGCCAATGGCAAGATCCTCGAAGTGCCTGGATCGACTAAACCCTGGTGCCTGCCATGCTTTCTCTCACACAGCCCCTTGGGTCTGTACAAGAATCAACTCCACATTTACACAAGAGGAAAAACTATACGGCTAAGGCCGAGACCTGCATGCCGTCCGTGCCGGCCGGCCTGTAGGCTTGGCATTGTGGACTAACCCCACCGTATGTTCGCCATCCTCCCCCGTCGCGTACAACGAGTAGATTTTCATGCAACTTCTGTTCAAGCAAAGCGAATCCATTATAATAATATCAATCTGGATATAATAATCAAGTGGAAAATGCGGCGAAGCGAAGATGTCCAGCGGCACAATTCAGGGATATAGACACAGATGGACCTAAAAATACCCCGAAGAGGATATATGAGCTGCGTTCTCCTCTCGAACCTGTACTTTCCTGTGCCTTTCAGTAGCCGACAGATGGGCGGCAATCCCCAGAATCCTTTGATAACGACTTCGCCGAGGACAAGAAGCGAATATCGATGCTCTAGCGCTTAATGGTACCTGCTATGTTATTGGTGAGTTTACAAAAGGAGCTTGAGCTCCGGCATCGAAGCTCCGTCTCGCAGGAGCCATAGTTCCACATGCGTCTAGGGGTGCTCATATCCACCAGTGTTGAGATCACTCGAAGAATGCCTTCACATCATGCAATACAGTATAGTGGTATCAGTTGATGGGCGAATGCATCGGTCGAGGTAGGTGGATATGCTTAAGGCCTCAAGTAAGAATTTGACATATTTACCTTCAAATGCACACCCATTTCTTAATCAGATCCCCAAACAATTGAATATAAACGGTGGGAACAACCAACTCAATGCTCCTTCTCTTCGACCAGTAGTACATTGTCGGACAAGCTCGAAAACATAGCCTTATACACCCCACTATCAATAGCGGACTTGGTAGGCCTGTTTGATGCCTTAGACGTCAAGCAATATGTAATCGTTGTGGGGTACGGTTGGGGATCGGGCAACGCGTGGGCCTTTGCGGTGCAGTGCACCAACCGCGTCAGAATGCTTTTCTGGTGAGTGAAAGTGAACATTCTTTCAGACTTAGGCTGACAGAAGGTACTCCCCTCGGATTTTCTCCAGCATGTCCATACCTTATCAGGCACTACTTCTCCGGTCATTTGCAGTACCCGGGTTCGCTGGATTCGAGGAAGAAGGTTCAATTTGATCCTGGCTTTTTTTCTAACAGGGAGAATGTGGGAACCATCATCGATCACAATGTGAGCTCACACCCCCCTCCCTCGGTATATCCGGGCAGCGCGACCGCTCTAACATTGGACTCTGTCGGTGTCTGGTCACAGTACTCGTGAATTCTCCCAGTCGCGAGGGTCATGCTTTTCAGCTTGAAGGAAGCGGGGTTGAGGGGAGCTATCTTGTAATCAAACGATACATATTCTAATCAAAGGGATAACTGTAGATAGTCACGCAGGCAGGACGTTTCGTCATACAGCGAGACTACGTATGAACTTACTTCGAACAAAAAGCGATTCGGGTGGCTTTGCCACGCGTCAATGCCATGCTAGCTCCCTTCTTGGAAACAAGCTACAAGTCCTCTCTAACCGCCTGGGGAATGAACTGGAGCAACCAAATCGAAAGCCCAGATAGTTTCCATTTTACTTTTGCCATTGACTCTTGCCTAATGAAATGTTGGTGATTGAGGTATTGCGCTAGTGTTAGGTATTTTGGGCAGGCGATTCAGAAATCGAGACTAGTTCATACGTTCATGACCTGAATCAAAGTCATAGACAGAGCATAAAGGATACCAATGAACTTCACAGGAAGATATCTGTGCCGTCACCTCTAGCTTGGGCATATAGATGATCTATGGCCGGTCACACCAATGACAACCGCGTTATAGTTGCCACAACCCCATTACTCCTCCGCCGTGTCGCTACACGCGACACGAAGGAAGCCCGTATAATACATGAAACAACATATGTATGACCCAACAAATGACAAGCCGACGTAGAAATGGTATATAAAGAGGCCCACAATTAGCCGTGCCTAGAGAATCATGTCTCCTTTTCAAGATTGGGAGTCGACAGCTGACGCTCGAGGTCCTGTATCCTGGCCTCGAGAGCCTCATGGCTGGTGCATGACTTTTGCGCTGTGAGATAAAGACATCATGAAGTGATGCCACAGAAAACACAATCAATTCACGTATTCCAACATACCTTCAGGTTCAGCCCGCTTCGCCAGGAAGGTCACCAATAGCAGGAACACGGCCCAGCCACTCTTGAAAAGAGTTACGGTCGCAACAACCACAGAAATAAAGATAGAGCCAGGACTCTTTCTCTGCTCCACTCGACATTGGTACTCCAGCGCGATCTGAGCAGGACGATCTGAGCCAGGGTCTATTGGGCTGTAGTCATCGGAGGTGCTTGGGGCGACGAGGTCTTTATACAATTCCGAGGTGTTATCATCACCTGTGGTAGCACCTTTAACTGAAAACGCCGGTGCGATCGTTCTGGTGATGAGTTAAGAGCTACGATTGACGAGGATGTTGTTGGGGAGGACGTTTCCTAGATCCATCCGCACGGCAGCAAGCATCACCTGCATCGCGTTGTTGATGGCCTGGGAGTAGTTGCTTGTACCAGAGTATATAGTGTCGCCGTTCGCATCCAGCATCACCGATGAATCCAACGTTGGATCCCAGATCACGGGGGCTGCTGTTGCGCAAGTGGTATTGATCTTGGAAGTAGCTAGCGGACACCACCAGGAAGGTAAAGAGGCGTCCCCGTCTGAAGAATTGACTTTCGTGTACGCAGTGACTAGCGCAGGGCCCGAGTGATTTGAGGCTAGAAAGGCGTCGGTGACGTATTCGGTAAGATCTGCGGTGGCATCTGAAATCCTAAATATCAAATATGTTACCATCATATTGCGTTCGATGAGTAGCCAATGCACTCACAGGAAAGTCACGTCGACACTGAGCGTGTTGTTGGCCTGAAGATTACCGATCTGAGCGTTGGCCTTCGAGCTAAAAGTCGAACTTGAACTGTCATGGTTCGTATCCTGAAACGTAGTACTGAACATGACTGGGAAGAGCTGTGCCTCGTTTGTGCAAGCGACAGTAGCAACGATCGTGGATGTTTGAAGTCGAGCATCAGCCGTGACCGACATGGATGTAACGTCACAATCGTCGAGTGTCTGGCCCTTGTAAGATATGCTGGACGAAGTGCCTGATCCATCTCCTGCTCCCAACACAGACGTTAATTGATACGTGAAGATGCTAGGGCTGGTGACGAATGGGTCCCCGATGTTGAATTTCCACGCCTCGCAGCGCGACCCAGGCTTTGGAGCGGGTGCAAATCGATTATACCAGTGCCGCGGGACGTAGTTGTAATCTACGTTGGGTTGTGTGATCGTTTCGTACCCCGTCAATGCATCTAATTCGTCGGATGATGAATCGGGCACAACTTTTATCAGCGAAGACAACACAGAAATGGGTTTCTTTACTGACAATTGAGGGGGACGAGAATGCCAATAGCAATTACCGCTAGCACATACGCAAATGGCTCCAGTCGCCAACGAATGTCACGGTGATGGTGTAGCTGAATCAAGGAAGTTGAGGCATACCGTACAGAAAGAGTGATTGACTGAGAGGGTGATTTGCTGATTGGAGGGAGTCGACTTGGCAGCGTCATTTTTATATGCCACAGATTGACAGTCGTTTCTCACATCCAGGACTCTTGATAGTCATTGTTCGAACGGCAAGCTGGTCGGCCGAGGATATAAATAGGACGGCACCTCATGGTCAGCAAAAAAAAATAATAATCAATACGCGCGCATTCAGGGTCATTGAACGTTGATTGAGGACTTTCGCTCTTTCAAGGCCCATGCCGATCCCCGCCGACATCGACCGTGGTGGCTTGTTCAGTACTAAGAAATGCGGATTGGCTCAATTGCTACGTGACCCTGCTTACCAGAGTCATTTCTGTGCCTTCTCCAGTGTTTTAGTCATCGCGCGCATCGGGAACCCAAGTGCTCACCCATGACGATACAGTGATGCTTATATTCGTTTCATCAAAGCAAACGCCAAGTTCTCAATCCCCTTCTCTTTTGAGGGCTTAGTTGCTATATCATTCTAGCATTCTCAGAGCTTCAACCGTGCGGAGTTTGAGATGCGAGTATGACGTCCTATGTCCTCAGCCAGCGGCACGGATCTGATCTATAAATAACACGATCTTCAAGGTGCCTGGATTGACCAAACGCGTATTTAACTACCCTGGTGCCTGTTATGGGGGCTTCTTTCGGCAAGCGTACATGAAGGCACACACAGCCCTTGAATCTGTATAGGAATCAACTCCACATTTTGTATCGCGAGAGGAACAACCATATGGCGGTGGAATATCAGGCCAAGAGGTGTAACAATGGAGGGAAAAAGTGAGACGAAGCGAATCATGTTCGGCGGCACGATTCGGGGATATGGATACGGAGAGGTGCCCAGATATGTATAAAAATGCCCCGAAGAAGATATATGAGCCACGCTCCCTTCCATTTTCTGCTTCCATGTGCCTTTCAATAAGCGAGACATCCGCGAAGAATCCTCAGACATCACCTGATCATTGGTCCGGTGCTCAACGAGGCCGATGCGCTATTTTCTTGATCACGGTCCACAAAAGTCCACAAAGGGAAAGATTTGAGCTCCCGTCTCGAAGCTCCGTTTCGCAAGAGTCATAGTTCCACATGTATCTAGGAGGTACTCTTACCCACAGGGATTGAGATGACTCAAAGCAATATGGCGGTGTTGATGGGCAGCCGCACCGGTCGTTGCAGATGAATCAATTGGCGGCATGTCTAGGCCCCCAAGTAGCAACTTTATGGTTGGATAGTAGATGGTAGCTAACATTAGAAGTTGGATATTCCTAGGAAGGTTGTACCCTAGGGCACAGTGAATGGAAAGCTCAGCACTCAGTGGGTGGGCAGGCCAGTGTATCGGCTACGCGACCGAGCCATCTCTAATAAATAGAAGGGTTTGTGGGGTCGAGAAAGCGTCATCCGTGTTTATGCAGTCAGTGTGATGGGCTCCGTATGGTGCTGGACAGGCGCAGTCATCAAGGTCTACGCTGCAGGTGCCACCCAGTTTGATTTCTGGTATGCGAGAATTTGGCCAATCGTAGAGCGGAGCCATCATGTATCGACATCGACCCTCCGGTGTCCTCGGAATGGAATATTCCATGTACATATGCTGCATCGGGATGGCCACAAAGAGTGGAAATACACCAGCATAAGAGATTGGTGACTTCCACATCTTCTTCGACGCTCTAAACAACAAACCGTTCATGAACCCGGAGATCATTGATGCGAGAAAGATATACGTACCACCTCAAAGGTCGAGGATCGCGGACACTTTGCCATGCTTGAGAAGCCGGACGAACTTGCGAGCATCTTTGACGACTGGGTGGAGAGCAAGCTGAAGGAGGAGGCCATCTGAGCAGAGGTCTACACAACGATAGAAGCTAGAAGTTACTTTCTTGGATGTGTCATAAGGAATTATAATTCCTTGGTATGCTGAATGGACGGTGACGATGCAAGCACGCAAGCCCTTCAATGTGCAGTAATTAACCCCACATTTAATGTGGCTGGAGAAGCAACTGTATAATAATGGAAGAGCTAAATCGAAAGCTGCATGCCAATCAGCCTTAGGCTCGGTATTTCCGGACTTACAATTCCGGCTCATTGTGTCATCCATGTCGGCAGAATCAGCATACTAGATTGCCATGCGAACACACATTCATATTTATTCAAGAAAATCGAATCCAACCAAAGAATATTACAATCGAATCTAATACAGATAAGAATCCAGGGGGAAATGAGATGAAGCGACCTATGTATCCATTCTGCGAGGGAAAGAATAATACAATCAGTGTGAATATGCAGACAGGCCCACAATGGGAGACGCATATATGCAAGATTTCTAACCTATACTCCTTTCCATCCCCTCACGCCCTATGCTTCCACGTGCCTTTCAACAAGTGGGAGATTGGCACGAAACTCTCAGAGACCTCGTATGGATGGTATCCTTGATAACGATCTCGCCGACGACGAGTAGCGGATATTGACGGCCCCGCACTTGACGACGCCGGTGCACCATTCTCTTTGTCCACGGAGGAAGGCATTTGAGCTCCCGCCTCGAAGCCACCGTTCGCAGGAGGTAGAGTTCCGTATATGGCTTGAAGATGATCATACCCGCCAGCGTTGAGCTCACTGAGAGGGTCTTGACCCTCGTCTTCAAGTCGTGCGATGCGGTGCGGTGACACTGGTTGATGGGTTACTGCACCGACGGTGGCGGGTGGATTGATTGGTAGCATGTTTAGAGTGTTGGGTAGTAAGCTCATGGTTGGGTAATAGCTGGTGTCGCCATACGGGTATTGTTGAGAAGGTTGATATTGGCCAAACCCTGGAACGTAGTTGCTCGAAGGACCCCCAAATGGCAAACTCGATGAGTTTGGCATGCTAGTGGAGGTCGCAAGTGTCGATTGCGCAACCGAGCCGTCTCCAGTGAGTGTGACATCCACCCAAAGTGTGTTTGGGGTCGAGATAGCGTCCTTCAGACTTGGATCGGGACGGTCGGTGTAGAAGGCCCCGAATGGTGCTGAGCGGGTGAGGGGAGGGGTTATATCGGTTGATGGCGCTCCGGTTGAGGAATCCCTATTACTGGTGTCGTCTGCGATGTCGTAGAGATCGTTCCATATTTGTTCTTGGCCGGATGAGGTATTCGCATATGGCGTGTCGAGGAAGTTTGGATGGAGAGACCATTCGGAAGGCAGCGCCAGTAGTGGCATCGGTACACTATGTATTCATGTCTGTTAGAGCTGACACAGGAGAACATGCTGAGGCGCTACTTGCCTAGCAAAAGGATCATCCTTGGCATCCAACTGGGTTGTAGAAACAGGTTCGAATGAAGGAGGAGACACATAGTCTGCCTGATTCCCTGGGAATGCGAATGTAGAGGTATCGAGGAAGGCGGATGACTGAGACCTGAAGATGATGAGTGTATTCAGTGATGGATCGGATACAGAGAAAGACTGATAAACTGACTTTGGTAACAATGTTTGGAAGCCAGCATAGGCAAGATCGGCAACCGCTTGGAGGCTCGCTGCCGATGTGTCCCAAGTGGAACCGTGGAGTACGCGTTCATCGGTAGTAGCGTCATTGCCCGGGTTCAGAGACGGCCCATATTGCGTCGGAGAAGTCGAAACAATCCCTGCAATATCGGAGCCGACGTATGTGGGGTCTTCTGGCGTCGTCGGGCCAGGGTTAAATGAGTTTGTTGAAGTTGATGGTGAAGCTGATGTTGACGTAGATGTCGAGGCGACGTTAGAATGATCGTGGTCCCTATGAAGGAGAGCCCGCGGCGGCAGCGTGTGGCATGACGAGGTGCTTAGTTTCGATCTAGGGGATTTGGAGGCCGCCTTCGTTGTTTTCCCTCCGGCCTTCCTTCTGGTCTGGTAGGTCGTGGGCTGCGACGTTCCCGTATCCACACATACCCAGACCTCCTCCCCAGTATTGGATAAACGCTTTTGGAAATTTTGAGAGTAACCTGGAAGGCATTGCTCAACGGTGCTCTAATGACGGTTGGTGGTTAATAAACAATCGCTGAGGATGATTAGAATAGGATGGAAAAGGCCGACTTGCATTCTGGAACGATCGACCAGATTTTTTTAGAGCGAGCTTGATATCCTTCTTCGTCATCCCTTCGGGGTGACCGTGTAGGATATCACTACGGTGAGATGGATGGATGATGCGTCGTCAGCCCATCAAATATGCATATATCGGTGCCAAGTCGAGGATGAAATCATAGCCTCACATAATAGCTTTTCGCGTAGTGATGGGTCTCGACATAGTTGCAAGATGAAATGGGATGTGTGTAGAGGATGTCTCAAGTTGGAGTGTGGATTGAGAGGGAGGGGGAGGGAGGGGGGCGCAATAGGGTTGCGAGGTTTGACGCGTTGCGGTGAAAGGGGATTGATGAAATGTGTACTGGACGCGCAATTCCCGACTTTTGGTATTGAGAAATGTTGGAGATCTTGCAGTCGAGTAGTAGAGGGGGAGGATGGAGTAGTAAGTGAGACCTGACGCTGATGGTCGAAGGGCTTTATAGTGGTAGGAGCGAGGGGGAAGATGGACGGGTGAAAGAGGCGGAGAGACGAGCGTTTGTGATGATTTGTACACGATAACACTTCGTTAAGGTCCTGTGTAGGTCACGCCGTTCTGTTCCGTTCAAGCACGAGGCACGTGGAAGGTGCTGGAGATCTCCTCCCTCCTCGATAGACCTTCGTTTTGAAGTTGAGAGTGATGCGAAGAATTCTGGTCGTTTGCTGACTAGGATTGAAATTACGAGCGGGAGGGGCGGCGGCGGGTCAGATCGGAGTGACAGTCCAGTCTAATCGGAAATGCTGGTCCGTCCAGCATTCCGATAGCTCCCCCCTCGCCACAGAGACAATCGAATAACCAGTATAGACGGTGGAGATGGAAGTAGTAGCAGGCAAGTCCAGAAGCGAATTGCCTTTGCGGCCTTCGAAGGTTATCTGTCGAGTTATCTCAGGTCACGCGACCCGATCCCATCCAACGAACCGCAACTCGGTTTCCAGTTTCCAGTGGAGTAGTATCCAATAGTATTTGAGCCAGAAAAAACCTTCGGCGACTGAACCACAGACAATCTCTGAAACTGATTGTTCAAAGGAAAGACAGGTACTATCAGACTGCAAACGACCCCTCGAGTTACTTGAAAGTCCTTCCAAGTAGCCAAAAGAGGAGCACTCAGAGCAATCTTGATATCATGAATGAATCATTGGGACGTCTATTCAAGACGATCGTTATCCCTGGGGGCGGGAGCAAAGTGACGCTACAACCTATACCGAGCGGCGGTTCCGTAGCTTCAGAGCCATCTAGATCAGCATATACACGACGTTTGAAATATCCCAAAGACCGCGTCTCAGAGAGCGAGCTTGCGGTAGGTGGGTATTCAAGTGGGAGAACACGCGGATTGGACGAATGGCACCACAAAGAGTGACCCCCCGTTTCAGGCCATCCATCTCCGTCTTGTGTAGGGCATCGTTGGTTCCATCGCCTAGAAAGCAAGTCAAAGCCTTGTCGCCGCCGTGAATAGTGAACTGTGGTTGATCCGTGTGGGAAGCTCAAAATCGTGACCTAAAGTAGTAGAAAGTGCAACCTTCAACTCGTTTGTGTGCACTCTCCAGATTTTCGCCCGAATTTGTCTTACGAGGCAAAGCAAAAAGCTACTATCTGAGGGCAATAAGACGAAAAAGAACTGATAATGTATTGTAGGAATCAAATGTCCAAGAGAACGGACAACAGCAGAGAGGCGGAATAAAGGGAAAAGACGACGCTGAACAATTGTATTCGAAAAAGAACGAGAGATATACGATATAAGTGCGAGTCTGTGATAAATGGGACGGTAGTGAGGATGAGTCCCGTAGAGATCACCGCTTTCTTCATCGATGGTTCAGTTCTTCTCTTCAGTCTGTGTTCCAAGTTTACGAGTCGCGTGCTTAGACCTCCTGTTGTTTAAAGGAACAGCGGCGGGCTCTGGTTGAGCAGCGGGTTTCTCCGTCCCATAAGTTGAAGAACGCTTGCTTGGGTTGTTGCAATTGACCATAGTAGCTTTGTCAGGACACTCAGCTGAAGTAATATTTGACCAGTGTCAGAGACAAAGGCTATCGCGAAAAGCGGCAGGTTGGACATGTAACGCACCGGAATCATTATCTTTGGTTAGGGCACCGGTTGTCTACGGTACGCGAACCAGTATTAGATGTGGGACAGCTGACACAACAC
This sequence comes from Tulasnella sp. JGI-2019a, assembly GCA_019633535.1. Lineage (NCBI taxonomy): Eukaryota > Fungi > Basidiomycota > Agaricomycetes > Cantharellales > Tulasnellaceae > Tulasnella sp. JGI-2019a. The sequence goes on from WSUE01000169.1 coordinate 34,641, forward strand.
TACTTGGACTGTACTTACGGCGTCATATTGGCAGTAGTAAGTGTTGGGATCTTGTTCAGGTTCCGTGGGGTAGGAACAGAATAGGACGCCGTTTTCGTTGGAAGTAGTGCCAACTAAGTAGTTAGCCTTATCCATTGGTGGACAAGTTTGAACGCCGCAGGAGGGGGTACCGGAAGCTCGAGGACGGAGGTTGTTGATCCAACCGGCGCGAACGGCAGGAGTAAGGAGGGTGAGCCAAGTGATGGTGGCGACCATGGTTGATGTGCTGAAGAGCATACTGGATAACGAGTGTGGGATTGAGAGTCAAGCGACAGGGAGAGATGGAGATTGAGGTGGGGGAGAGAGAGACAGTCAAGATTCAAATAGCAAATTTTATATGCCGTGGGCGTCCAACGCTGAGTCAGGGTTCTTTACAAGCAAAAGGAAATGGGACAGCCTTGTTCACATAACAAGTGCGATGGTAGAGTATAACAACAAATGTTGTGAAGCAGATCTAGAAATACGTAGCATCAACGCCACGTGACACCGCGGCACTTTTGCCAAATACGTCATACAGGGTGGTAAGTATCATTGTGCCGCAGAGCACTAATCTGCGATATACATGTGACCTTCTAGAACGGATTACCTTTATCTAGTATGTTTCAGTCCGAATCTATGTTCTGAATGACTCAAATGGTGTATTCACTGCGTCAAATTGCGTTGCCGCAACCGGTGTGTGAACCTGGCGCTCGTCAAGTGGATAAAGGCCCGGGACCCGCATTTCGCATTCCCTTTGTAGGCTGATCGCGGACATGGAATAGCGTAGGCGTCTCAATGAGCGCAACGTCTTCGACATCCGTTTCCTGTCACAAGTAACATCGTCAATATGGATGCCATCCATCGTATCCAATCACTCCATGCTGTTGGAATACACCTCATAATCTTTATACGCGTATATCTCCCATCGTAGGTCTTCGTGTGCGTCACTATGTAGGCGTACCTGGACCCTCTCCGGAGTCATATCCCTCCAGCGGAATTACCCTGCTGGGCGTGGATATCTTTGGGTATTTCGAAAGACACGGGGACACTACTCTTGTAAATGTTGCTTCATGCGGCGTATACAGCAGACCGTCCGTCATATGATGGGCCGGGTTAATCGACAGTTGGGAAAGGTCAAAACAAGCAGCGAAACTGATTCATAATCCGGGTATACTGGTTTTAGTCTTGCTCCTCGAGCCCGACGAGAACTAGAATCGTTCTGAATTTCTTGTGCTCCCGGTATAGAGTGACCACGCCGCAGTCAACAAAGTCGATCATCACCGACGGCAAGTGACTCATTAATCGCCACGAGTCTTCAACTTCATCATGTGGTCCAGGCAGGTTCTGCTTCACTGCAATGACAGTAACCTTTGCCACAAGCCGAACCATTAACGACACTGGATCACGAAAATGCACCGTCCGTGAACCATCTCGGCGCCATCAAGGAACCTTCCCCTTGCTATATACAAATAAACGAAATTAGCTACAGCGCAAGCGGGTATACAAGGTTTAAACGAAACTTATGCTGCTCTGAAGCTCTTTCAGGACCTCCTCTTCTGGCATGACCCAGTGCGGGATGTGCACGAACAGGACGGATCCCGTGGAGCGATTGGTCCAGCCACTCGCTCTCTGTCCCTCAATCTCGTCTCACACGCCCCACAGCCAAGCAAATATATCCATCTGCGATTCGTTCTTCAAATTACTGAACATCTTGAGATGACATCACCTCTTCTGATGTGCATGCATGTCCAGCTATTCTAGACGCCCAATCTTCCTTCGCTATCAATCAATGAAACTAGGGATACCCTCTTCTATGCAATAGATACCCTCTAGACATAGGCCAGAGTATCCGGTATTTAAGCAAAGCTGATGCTCGCACAACAAATTTCGATGGGTCTGGAATGGATAACCCTTAGCGACGAGAGTCCAATATATTTCAGTGAAAGCTCGATCTAGTCCAAATTCACTCTGAACCTTTACTAGATGATTAAAATGCAATTTATATACTGCCCGTTCATGCTCCAGAAGCCCAAGAGTCCCATACGATCACCGCTTGTGGAGTGTTGACCTGTCGTTCTATCTGAACTGCGCCAACACAGCAGGACCCACAAACCGACCGTCTTAAGCGGCCGATATTATGTCTCCTTCTTACGATTATTGTCATCCCTGCGGTTACAAAGCATGTAGCCAAGGCACTCTTGAAGCAGTTGTGTCGCACCATAGTCCTCCAGCCAATTACAATGTTGAAGGACAGATCAAGCCATAGAGCGCCTTTGTTTCAGCTCGATCTGCCTCCTTGCCTTGACCATGACGCGTTCTAGAACCCCTTCTCTCGCTGTTCCACATCGCACTGCTGGCGAGTACACTAATTTTCTGCCCACCGAGCCGTGACTGATAGTTCGCAGTATGTATCTTCGTCACACCCTCAGAATGGGCGTCTTAACCAAGCAAAAGCTGAGTTTCTTCAATCCTGAGGGCAATGTCACCCAGACTTATGCCTTTCCCGCCCCATGTCCTACCTCCGCCTTTTTGTCCGACCCTCCGGCTAGCTCTATTCATGATATTTAGACCGGATATTATCTTTGAACTTCCGATTAAAATATGACCCTGCTGCCAAATCACGCTACTAAACGTGAACATCCATGACTTTTATTTGATGAATGTACAGATTTTGGATTGAATCTGGAGCAACCTCTGACATTGCTTTCCTCGCGTACTATGATTGAAATGATAGATAGCTGCCATATGGTAGCCCGCCTGACCTACAGAGGTGAACAAGCAGCGGGACGGATTCACGGTCTGGGTATACTGTTCTTGGTCTTTGCCTATCAATTATAGTGTCTGTCTCCCTTGACATTGGTGGAGGACTTCGCGGGCGGTTGTGAAAGCTCACAATTTGACTGTGTCAGCGCTTGTCAAACCGGTGATGTTTTCGATCCGGGCGGAGATCTATGTCTTGGTTCGTATCAAGAACCCGGAAGGCTGTGGGCTGGGCAGCAGAGGTGTCACCGGGACAAAGGCAGATCCCACATAGTCGACTAACTAGGAAGTATTGCGTCGATCATTTCGCCGCGCAGATCCTCCTATCGGAGGTTCGTAATAGGGAAGTGGCTCAATCGGGGTAAGGAGTAGAATGTGACGCCCATACCTCGTAATCCTCATTGTGGAAGCTTTAAAAATATGAGAATGATGTAGCAGCTGCGCGCTCACTTGTGAAGGTGATTGGTGGTCGATTTGGCGAAGAAAATGCAATGTCCGAGTACACTGCATCGTTATCAGTCTCGAAACTGGGATGCTTTCTGGTACAGACCAGGATTTTCCATCTAAGCAGGATCAAATGGTGTCCCTGACCGGGAGCATCATAATACTTCTTGATTCTTGACAGAGAACAGGTGCCGGGCGCCGTGGTGAGAGACGTGGACTTCAGGAACGAGCGCTCGGCGGCGATCAACAAAATGCCGGTATGGCAAGAAGATCGTCCTCGACTATCATCCACTCTAGATGCGCGCTTATCGACCATCTTGACTCACGCATGCGGCTTGAATCCGTGCTATTTATATCCACAACTGGCCGTACAGTTTGAATGATCCTTTCCCGAGATCTGAGGGGATGGATTCATGAGATATAAAGCCAGTGCTACCAAACGAAGAGAATCCACTGTAACCTTCTTTCCTATTCCAACCTCTCACCCTTTCTCTACACTCTATCCAAAACAGTATGCCTTACCTCCCTCGGTTCAGCTATGCTGTCACTCGTGACATTCGTTGGCGGCTGGAGCCACTTGCATATGTACTGGCCGTGATAGCTATTGGATTTCTTATCCCTGTCAACTGTGGGTCAACGCATACCTGTTCACTCTAAGTGTTTGAGTTACTGATGCGGTATGCTGATTAGATGCACTGACGGGGTACGAAACGGTCACTCAACCTAACACGGACTACAACTACGTCCCACATCACTGGTACACTCGATTCACCCGCGCTCCGAAGCCTGGAACGTTTTGCGATGCGTACAGATTGAATATCGGGGATTCGTTCGTCACTGGTCCCAGCATCTTCACCTACCAGCTGGCATCAATATTAGGCGACGAAAGTGCAAGTGCAGCATCCAGCATCCCTTACAAGGGACAGACACTCGAGTACTGTGACGTGGCGTCCTTGTCGGTTACGGCTGACGCTCGACTTCAAACATCTACGATCGTTGCTGGCATTGCTTGTACAGCCGAGACAGAGTTTCCAGTCACCCTCACCACTACGGTCCACACTACGGCGTATGATAGCGTAACCTCGACCTATGAAGAAAAAGGGAGTAACGAGGTTGGCGATCTGGTAGCCTTGAACTCTGGGTCACTCCCTGTCAATGTGTCATATCTGTGAGTGGCGTGGTCGCTTCTATCCAAGAACAAGGGAATAACAATATGTGTTCGACACTCAGGGTAACCCAGTCTAGCGCTGATCTTATTGGGCACTTCGTCCACGTCTTTCGGACCATGCCCGGTTACACAGGTCCCGCTCTTCTCTCTGTCTCGACGAACGAAACCGAGCCGTACCCCCCATGGTGGTGTTCCACAGCTGTCTCCGGGACGAATGCCACCTGCGCAACAACAGTTCCGCCTATCTCAGATACATTGCGGACACCGACGCTGCTCGACGTGGACGGCTACAAAGTAATATACAACAGCAGCCTCCCAAGCAACTATACCCTGGCAATCAACAACCTGATGGAAGTGATGCTCGCCGCCGTACGGATTGACCTGGGTAATATCCTCCCTAACAACGTTCTCGTCAATCGCAGCTCCGAGCTCATCGCTAATACGGTCGCACAGACGCTACCCATCGAAGGTGGGTCGTCCAACGACACCTCGTACCTGTATGAGGTCCTCGTCGCTCCCGCCACCAATTCAAGTTACTACAGCCCCGTGGATCTTGGTGAAGGCCCCATACCTCCGTCACAGATCGCGTTGGAGTATCAATGTCGAGAGGAGCAGAGGAAGAGTCCCGGCTCTATCTTGGTTGCTGTAGTTGTTGCAACTATGACTCTTTTCAAGGGAGGGTGGGCCGTGTTTGTGATATTGGTCACTTTTTTTGCAAAGCGGGCTGAGCCTGAAGGTGTGTTGCAATACGTGGAGAAGCGGGACTTTTGTGGCGTCAACTAACGCCGTCTTCATCTGACCTATAGGCGAAAGATTATGTGCTGGTCATGAGGCTCTTGAGGCAAGGATTCGGGACCTCGAACGCCAGTCCTCAACTCCAAATCTCGAAAAGGAGGAATAATACTCTGTAAATGCTTGCTTGGGGCCTTGGGCGACCTTTTCACTTTATTCTATACAATTTAGGATTTTATGTTGTCTCGTGTACTTGTACTATCTTCCTTCTTGCCGCGTCGAAGCGATACGGCGAAGGAGTAATGAATATCGCTGTGAGTGCACAAAGCGTGAGACGCCACCCACCAAAAGGGTCTCAAACAGTGATTTCCATCAAACAAACAGCCAAGAGTCATTCAACGTAACGTAGTCCACCGCACAGGAAGCAGGCGAGGCAAGGCGTGGCGTGGCCAAGTAGCCTCATTTGCTCCAGCATCATCTCAGTCTTGATTCAAATTTCCATCACCCCTAATCGCACATCCCGAAGTCTATACTTTATTCCCCTCTGCTCGGGATCACACTTCAACAGTTACCTATACGATCGATTTGTTCGCGTTGCCTCGAGGCTGATTGGTGCTATAATCTGAATCTTGACCAACGAAATCGAAGCAAGGGTCTCATCAACAACTGGCATTTGGTTTATCGTTGATGAGTGAAGCGCAACCTGGAAGATTGGCGAGAGTAGGGTCGATTTATCGAAAGTTTGTGCAAGAAGTCTTCGATTACCAAGGAAATAACAATACTCGGTCTGTGAAGACGAAGAGTGGACAGATTATTCCGGTACGTGTTGCCCTCGGTTATCGTTACAATTAACGCCGCTAAAGAGTGGTGCATTGACGTCTGGTTCTCTTGGCAATTAGACCTTTGGCAGAGGAGGGGCAGCACGCCCCAAGGTCGCACACTATGGAAATGCTCCTCAACCTGCGCCTGCAGTCTTACATGTGTCAACCGCCTCGGCTCAGGCTCGGCCAACCATTCAACAGACTTTACAAGGTCATCACGATCCGCATCCTCTCGCTTCGACCTTCTCTCCTAGTACCCCATCACCCTACGACCTTGGGCCGTTTACCTTAACGACCCCTTCATTTCAGACTTCCCAAGAGATCCCCTCGAACGAGATCTGGTTGCAGCCAAACTCCCCAAAGGCCCGTGCGCCCACATCATCCCTAATCTTTGCAACGCCTACGCCTTCAGTAACCCACTCCGACGATACGTCCGACACGAAAACCGTCCGATCTAAATCTAACGCCACATCTACTGACTTCAACGACCTCCCTTTACTCTCCGCTCCATTCGGTGATGGAGAAGGTGAAGGAGCTTCAGGCTTACAGTCGTTCATGAACTTCACCTCTACATCCCATGCAGAAATCATACCACCTAATCTTTACGACCACCCCTGTACGAGCCACACGCCCATGGTATATCATCCATCTTTCTCGCATGACCACGAGCTCCTCACACCTCAGTCCATCCTCCATGACGTTCCTCCGTCTGCGTCGATGCCAAACCCTCGAGGCATTTCACCTCCAATGGCGTATCGCGTTCAAAGCTCAACGATCTTACCTGTGGTCGCAGATGAATTAGGCGAGTTTACATTTGCGAGAGTTCACTTCCTATTAAACACTTCTAAACCCGCTTTCTAAATAATATTCCAACCCGTAGCAGGTGACCATGCATCCAAAGCTTTGCGCAGCGAGGTCACAATTGGTATCACAGGGAACGCAACGCATACTGTCAATAAGTACTCGCTCCACCCAATAACGGAACGAGCTCGTCAACCCATTGGTCGAATAGAGGAACGACGTCCACCGAGCCCCCCTGCGCCATTCCCGGAGATCCCCCCGCTAGATACTGCTCCCGTCGACCTCATCGATAATGTACAAAGCCTGGCGTATGGGTTTATCACAAAGAAAGGGAGAAGTCGAAGCGGGAGTCTGCCCTCGGTGAGCTCGGAGCGTACGCGATGGTCCAACCTGGACTCCGAGACAGCAGGCATGAACATCATACCTCCTCCGCCTGTAACGGAGCCACCGATGCCCCCGGGTGCTACCTGCCTTCCTCCATCCTTACCCCCCGAATCCCAACCCGTCAACGCAGCGTTTATTGAGCATGGACCCCACTCGCCTCCCGAGATTCAGCATGCCTTGGAGCTCTTTCTTGCTATAGCCCAAGAGAATATACGGCTCATACAACATCAAGCGGCACAGATTCAAATGCAGAGTGGAGGCCTGGGATCTACGGGACTATTCTCACTACCAAGCTCTGAGCTTCCGGAGTTCCAGCTATCTTGTTCAAATGGCGTTTTATTAAATGCCAACCAGCTAGGAGCTTCGATCGATGATAGTTGTCGCTCCACGCTGCAACCACTTCTGGAGACAGCCCAAAGTCGTAATCGGCAACAACTACACCCAACCACCGATACGCCTCATGACTTAAGCGATATCGATACCCGACATCAACTCCCATTCGCCATAAGGCCATCAAACGAACTTGGTATCGTAAATGCTGTTCCGAGGCAGCGTGGTTGGATTGATGAAGCCCCAGGTTGCTGGGATGAGCCTGCGCTAGAGGGAAGTGACGGCGGGGCTCGTGTTCTTTAACTGAAGGCGAGGGCGATGATGAATGGACTTGGAGGCGATGGATTGAGTGGTGTTTCCCGTAGGACGAACAATCCCGTATCCTCTTCGACCCTAGAGCTGTCTGCACTCTCAACAGATCATTTCACGAGCGCGAGCCAGCCGAATGCTGGATCGACCGGTTCAAGCGGTATATGGGAGCCTATCCACCCAGTATCGATTGCAGCTAGCGACGTGCTCGAACCCATCTCATTGCCGCTTCCAGGTCAATCTCAGGCAGGCTCTGAGAGCTTCGTCTCTGTTGGCCCCTCGTGGATCTGCACGGCTCCAATTTTCTCAAGGTCTCAAGCTGGATGAAAACAATCTTTCGCCGCCGCCCATGTCTTCCATGCATTTTCCGCTGAGAAGAAACCGGTCCTTATCATGTATGTGTTTGATGCTCATTACGTTACTACGACCCCCTCATACGTGTGCAAGTAGGTACTCTCCAGCAGCCCAACTCAAGCAAACTTTATCTTACCGTCGTTCGAATCCAAGGGAATGCAATCACAATTGCGATCGAGGTTCGACGGGCAGGAACGTAGAGTGAAGACACGGGAAAATGCAAGGCGTAGCTGGGGTGATGATGGGCGAGAACCGCTGCAGAGCTAGGACCACGCATTCTCTAGCTCTGCGGCGAGTCATGTAGGATCGGAGCATGTTCTGTGGGTATTTACGTGGAAGGATGCTCAGTACAAAATCCAAGATCCAGCGAAAGCCCGAGAGCGAAAATCTAACGAGCAAAGGAAACAAGGCCCGAAACCAAATTAGTGTATGGGCTCCGTGTGGTTGACCAGAGTCTTCATGTCGAGAGGTTTCAGCTTGATCTAGGAGGTTGAAGGATCGGAAGCCGCCGCAACGCGCACATTACGCGTATGTACTCGATATCTCTCCATAGGCCTGTGGACAAGGACCCAACCTTTATTCCCTATGCTTGTCCTCGACTTACATATGATTCCAAGCGTCTGGGGCGTAGAGATATGGTTTCAGACGTCGAAGGATGGTCTTTGGACCTCGAACAACGTACCTGTAGTAGTAATTTGAAGCCATGAGTGAGACTTGTGTTTAATATGTTAGGTATTGATACCAACATTTTCGGCAGAAGAGTAGACGTTCCTACGTTCAGGTGAGATACATTTGTATCGTGGAATATTCGGCAGTGGTATTATATAATGTCCACACGGTAAATGGTGATCAAAGAATGACTGCTTCGACCGCAAGATAGAGATGTTGCGACCCAGTCCAGTGCTCCATTGTTCACCCTTGGGGCATTGATACGATAGACGCGCACGAAAGGACCGTACACCAGGGTCACGGACAGTTGAGCACAGCGAGCTCACTTACTCCAGATACGAATCCGACGCCTGATTACCGATTGCTATTAGACACTCGCAACTTGTCAAGGGGCTCATACTCATAGTGAAGCGACGGAGCAGCAGATGACATGATAGCAACATAGGGGGCATCCAAACAAACCATGCCAAACACCCTCGCGTCTCAACACCCTCCAAATAACTGTCACAATTGCAGCGTCATCCAGGAGTTTGAAACCCCCTTGTCTATACTTTAGAGATGGTGACATGAAAAATGATAGGGTAGCTGTGTTTTTGGTCGTCAAGTTTGACCTGTCCCTAGCGATTTTTTCTTGTCCCACACCCAGAATGATATAGAACTGGGTTATAGTTTCAGCCGCCCAGAATCCTGGAAACCTTTCTCTAATCATATTTACAATACACCCCAGACGCGTGAGCAAACTGGGAAGGAAAATTGCTACAACGGCTATGAGCGTATTCCGTAGGAGTAATTCATACCGAGGATGCCACAAATGACTCTGAAGCTGCTTCTGATATTCTCGGGAACCGACAACCGGACGCACGAAGATGTTTCGATGGGGGTTTGGCCGTCAAAGTTACAACGCTTGATATGCCGTATGTACGCATGGGTTCGAAACCAGATTGGAAAGGCGTAGTAGGAATTGGGGACGAGAGACTGAGTTCACATACAAATACATACAAAGTCCATTGAGGGAGCGATGACCAGTTTCAGGGCACAGGCGCTGAAGCTCACATCGCGATCAAATCTTAGACCCTTGAGGTTCGGAACGTATAAAAGTTGATTCTGCGCTTACATAATAGAAATCCTCAAATCTTATACAAGTTCCGTGTGTAGAGCATACAGCAATCATGTTTCATGAAGGTGCCGGCTGGCGACCTGAAACCCCTCAGGTGCCCAATAGAATCACCCTATTGTGATATATTACGGTCCACATGTAATACACCTCATCCGAGTTGGTCGCTTAACTACACATTCGTTACAGCTCCGCACTGTCTAAGGTTAAATAGCCATGCTATATCTTCAGCCCCTTTCACCATCTATCGTCGTTCAACACTTCCTTCAGAATTCTTTAACAGCCTTCCAATTCTATATCGTACATTATTTCCCAAATAATTTCGTCGTCAACCGTCCTTCAAAGAGCCCTTCACCAGCTTTCCAGTTCCACTTCGCACATCTCTTAATACTTAAATCACTATGCGGCTTACCACCCTTATCCATTTCACCTGCGCCGTCGTAACTGTTGTTGCTCCGGCACTCGCAGCCCCCCTATCGACGTATGAAACACTGTGAGAAGTTCGCCTCCTGATTCTGAGGATCTCACAGCTGACATCCGCCTGTCGGATTAACAGCGTGAGGCGTAGTCCAATGCTTCCCGGTGAGCGAGAAGCGAGCGGTGCGTTTGAACGCATGGCCGAAAAGGAATTGGCCGCGCTTCGATTTCCAGTACGCCCCGGAAGGGAACTCACTCGCCAAGCTCCAGGCATACACACTTACGATGGCTTCGCTGAAAAAGAGGGTCACGTTCATATCACGTCCACGTCCGATGCCCCGGATGCAGAACACGGCGGGAGGCAGCTTACCCGTCAAAATGGGGTCAGAAAGTTCACCAACGTAGCTACAGAAGAAGGACCCATTGGCCAACATGCAACTCCCGAGACCTCAAATACAGAACATCACGAAACGAAGCTCACTGGTAAAAATATCGTCGCAAAGCTCACTCCCCAGGAATTAGCTGCAAAATACGGAAACTTGCTTGCCAAAAAATCAAGTCCCAAACATAAAGTCATATTCCGTCCCCAGACCCCAGCTTCACACGACTACGAACATGCTAAAATTTTGGTCAATACGTTCCACTTTCATGCCCCTGAGGCGGACCTTCAACTTTTGCATGAGGCGGCCGCGAGTGGCAATGAGGACGCGGTCCAAACCCTTCGAAAAGCGGCCGAGACGGATGGAAGAGTTGGAAAGCTTTACAAAGCCCAGAACGATCAAGCCGAGTTTCTCAGACAGACCTATGGCCCGAAACCACCGCAAACCAACGTCGGTTAAAGGAGCGACGCAGCGAACGGGGACCCGAAGAATACCAGGCTTTCTGTACGGGTGCTGTGGTTTTAAATCATTTTTTGTTTTGTTTCAATGCCATTTTGGTTGTCCAACATTTGTTAATCGCATATCCCGACGAGAATGTCCCGACGGAGTCAAGTAAGAAGCAAAGTAGTACGGTTAGAGTGGCAAACATAGTCCCAGATTGAGACGCCCATGTTATGATATTGGGCCTATAGATGCCCCTCCATGAGACTGGCCAGAAATAGACATTTGACCTGCGGGCAAAGCGATGGGTTACAGGCAACGGAGAGAGTATGTGCAGGACGGGTGTTGGACGGTGCAGTGCGAAGCGTAGGCGAACAACAAAGAAGTATTCAGCAACATCAAAGAAGAGGCCGAAGTGACACTGCAAGCTTCGTGTTGGATGGGCTTGCAAATAATCGGAAGGAATAGTCCGCAAAGAATAGGTAAGCACATGGAAACGCGAGGCAATTGCGATGCGCACCGAAACGTTTTGAGTGGGTCATTAGGTTCCGATAGTTCCGTAGCATTCCCATCACCACATCTCGAACTTCTTCTTCGAAGACCTGAGTGCACGAGCCGCGAATTCTGGTTTTGAGAGCCGCCAGACTACACAGTTCAGTGAGACGGCGACAGGTTGAGGTGTTGCGGCCATGCGCGATCTCTTCGCGGAAACCGAGCGTCTTGCAGGTGTGGAGTAGTTGAGTGAAGCGGTCTATGCACAGTAGCTCGAAGCTTTTCGAGGTTCGTGTATGAGTCGGCAGGGGAAAAGAATTCAGCGGATTTTTCATCTTCGTGTTTTAACACCCAGTTGTCCGTGGGGTATAAAGGGTAGGTTTGATCGGGCCCTGGATATCACTGCACCGACGGCTCCTCCCCCCATTTATTCGCAGTAGAACTCTATGGGTCGTTCGTTGGCTCTGGGTGCAGGTTGCGAGCGAATATGATCAGTTACAGAGTGATCTAGACTGAGGATCCCCACCTTTATTGGGAGCGATGTTGTGTAGACGAGAGAAGACGCAATGCAAGGGGGTGTATTGGAGATCATGATGACATGGACGGGGGCCGCCGATCCAGCCGGCATCAACCAAGAGAGTGTGTATGAGCTTGACCATCATCATTAAAATGCTGAAGCCCGCACGAATGTCATATCTTGTGCTGTGAGTGTGAGTGAGGGGTGCCGGGACGAAGTCGAAAAAAAAAACCTGTTCAGCCAAGAGATCCCTGCCAAGTGTTAAGCCACAAGCACCGACACTATAAATACGTCTGAGATGATCAACAATGCATTCCAATCCGACAGTATAGAGCGTGATCACCATTACTTGACGTCGATAGAATGCCGAGGGGAACCGAGGCAGTTCAGCGTTTTCGCCCCAGACCAGCGTCTGATGTCCTCACAAACTATCCAATGATCGCACCGGCCGAAATGTGGGCCGTACCAGTAATGCTAATAGCAGCTATATTTAGTTCCAAGCTTAGGCCGATGCTGTCGAAGAGTTAGTTGGGAGGTAAACAAGAAAAGTGGGCATGTTCAACCCTGGACACGTAATCCACGGTTGTCGACTCCACTACAACATCTACCGCCATCACCTACAGTCAGGTTGCGTCTTAGCACATAGTTGCAGTTGCATATCACGTAGGCTAAATATAAAGACTTCATCGCACCTACAATCGAAGGCCTTTTCATTATGTCTTACGGTAGTATACAGAATGAGCTGTGGAGGAAGATTTACCCGGACGGCAGTGGAGGTCTGGTGGAGGTACTAGTGGAGGTGCTGGTGGAGGTGCCACGGCAGTTAGGACGTCGATCCGAATGTCGGATCAATATGGTGGAGTCGTCGACGACACCCAGCTGTGGCCGTAAAGATATAAAGCGGACACGAAGGCCATTCACTCAACCTCACTACAATTACCTCCAGCATTGATACTTCACTACTCCCTTGCTTCATCATTGTCCATGGCATCCTCATCGTAAAAGACCCCTGTTAAGTACGTTAGGCTCGGAAAAACTGGCCTACGAGTGTCGGTGCCCATTGTTGGGTGCATGAGCTTTGGTGATGCCGGGTGGCAGGTGAGTTGAAAACGTCCCATCCTTCATGAATTTTGAGGCCCAACGCTTACGTCCAACTTTCTTGTTACAGGGTTGGTTGATTCCCGAAGAGAAGGTTTGCTTGGAACGTCCATATCTTGAAGGGATTTTTAGGACTGAAGATCGTGTCTATGTCTCTTAGGCTTTACCCCTCTTGAAGGCTGCCTGGGATCGTGGCGTAAACACTCTGGACACTGCAAACGTGTAAGTAACATACATATATGGATACACGATCAGGAATCTAACGCATGACGCCCAAAGATATTCGAATGGTTTATCAGAGCGGATCGTCGCCAAGTTTATGAAAATAGTAAGCTCAGAGGCACTTCAATACCAGCCGTTCCTTCAGGTTTCAAGACTCAATTGTTGATTTATGATCCCGTAATTACCAGAACAACATCCCGAGGGAGAAACTGATCATTATGACCAAGTGCTTTTTCCTCGTCGGCGATGACACGGGAGTCTTCACCGGGCATTATCCAGAAATGGAAAATACCCGAGACTTTGTGAATCAGTCGAGGTTGTCGCGAGCTGCTATTTTCAATGCCGTTGAAAAGTCCCTTGAGGTATGTCCATTCCCATTATTCGGTGCAAAAGAAAAGGAAGAAAGCATCTATACTGACATTTTGTGCCATACTTTTCAACAGCGGTTGGAGACGACATACATCGACCTCCTACAAATCCACCGCTTCGATCCCAATACACCTGCCGAGGAGACCATGTGCGCACTCAACGACCTCGTACGGAGTGGCAAGGTTCGCTACATCGGCGCCAGCTCCATGTGGGCGTGGCAATTCGCCGAATACAACAATGTCGCGGAGAAACACGGATGGACCCAATTCGTGTCCATGCAGAACCAGTATAACCTGTTATATCGCGAGGAAGAACGCGAAATGATTCCGTATTGCCTGCACAAGGGAATCGGTCTCATTCCTTACGCTCCTTTGGCTCGAGGACACCTCGCTCGGCCATACACCACGGAGAAAACACTGAGGGAGACCACGGCGACTGTTAAGCACACCGTGACGGAGGCAGATCAGGAGATCATCCGTCGCGTTGAGGCACTCGCCAAAAAGTACAACGTGCCTATGGCGCAGATCTCGATTGCATGGGCAATGAACAAGATATCTAGCCCGATTATTGGGATGAGCTCGGTACGGTTGCCGGATCACTGGCTTGTTTATGGGTTTTGCTGACTTTTGGTATCAATCGATATATTTAGCCTGAGCGACTCGAGGACGCCATCCTTGGTGATCTTAAACTAACACCGGAGGAGATCAAGTCACTGGAGGAACCGTATACCGTGAGGAATGTTGCCGGTCACGTGTAGAGCTATCCTGTAGTACTCAACCTAACAAAATGGATCTTATTGCGGGCTTGAATCCCGCAGCACCTCTGATGTTACACTCTGAGCGCTTGTCATATGGAAAGATGAGTTTCGAGATGAGTTCCCTCTCGGCACGTACTGTCTACTGTGGTGTGATGGCCGATCGAAGCGCTTAAACCTCCGTATATCCAATCACTGAGCCCGCTAGAAGGATATACTTGATTCGGATAACTATCCCATCAGGGAGTGGAGCAACCATGGACGAGCCTCGAGCTTTCGAAGGGAGTTGACTTTTTTGATTGTGTCATCACGGAATGATTCTCCGACATCCATCATCTCTGCACTGCCTTTCATCATGACAAGGTAGAACTATGAATGTCATTTAAACCAATTTGAGAACTGCTCATTGCCTAAAGCAAGAGCCTGGTGCTAAGTTGATGTCCGGTTTATCTAGCTTTGGGTTCGCATTTCTTGTTAAATCCAACAGGGGGAATACTGGATGACCTTTTGCTATTGCATCCCATGATCTCCCCGTTAGGAGTATGGCCTTCGCTCTGGGCCTTTTCTCTATGCCAGTTCTCTGGTGCGACAATCCTCATGTTGATACGTTCGACTCTATCGCTTATCCATCTGCTATATCTTCCGAAAACTGTATGATTGCCTCTCCGATATCGGGTGAATTATTAACATAAAGATCTTTTCTTGATTTAAATATCGAGAGATAATCTCCCCTCTTTTCGTCTGATAACTGAACTCAAGCGATGTCTCACTCTTGTGCCCCCTTTGTCGAGCGATCAGCGAAGAACGCTAGTCCAATCGCTTCCACCGACGTCCGTACATGGCTTCAGGACTTGGAGTCGGGAACAGCACTTGGGTGGAAGGACCGCATGGACGATGATATAGAGTGGATGTCAACGTGCCCTGCGGACGGGCCCTTGGGGCAGACATGCCCGACATCTGGTGAGTTGCTTACTGGTAGAAACGATTTGTGGTATCGTTTTGTCACTACAGCGATCCTTCACTCATGACACTTATGTTCAGGTGTATTCCGCGGTAAGGACAGTACCATCAAAGATTTGTTTATGCCTATGTGGGCTCGGTTCATTGAAAAGCCCAAGTACGAGTTTAGTAAGTGATATCGAGATACCGCTCCACTAGCTTGGACTGATATATGATCATCTATTCAGCGGATATTTTCGTCCAGCCATCAGAAATGAACGATCCCTCTGAGCGTCATTTGACGAAAGCGGTCATTGAGATGAAGGCCACGGGTATCATGAAATCGAATGGCAAGGATTGGGTCAACTACCATTGGTGAGTCAAGCTCGGCAAAACCGTAAACCAACCGTCATTGGTAGGCGATACTTATCTTACTCCTGATCGTAGTGCCGTACTTCACTGGGTAGGTTCAACTAAGCGAAGTGACTCGAGATAAGCCAACTAACCCAGCCTCGTTCTTGTAGGATAACGAGACCCAGAAGGTAATCAAGGTCAGATCATATCTCGATAGTGCAGCGGTCAACAAGGCATTCGAAGGATAGTGCGATGGAGGACTTCTCCGGCTCCGAGCGGTGTAGAATTTATGACGTATATTTTGATGACACGTTCAGACGTGCAACGTTGAGGGCGGCGCATCTATAATGATAAATTCTGTGTATGTATGTGGGCTTGGTGGCACGAATTTTATTGTTTGACCAACGTTTATTGTATACGCCAATCATATCCCGGCGCTACGTTCAGCGCTGCTGTCAGTGGCCTTCGGTGTTGTCCATCCTGATAGATCCTGTATTAAACGGAATAGTTAATTAGCCAGTACTTCTAGCATTGGTCAAGCACCAGTGGGCAGAAGCCTTTGGTATACATAGAGAGCAGAAGGCTTTCGGCCCCTTACGGTTGCTTCAGCGAAAGCGGTATCTACCGGGTTGTAAGCTGCAGGCTTGTCCCGCATTTCTCTTAAGGGTCCACTATGCCCTGCCCGAATATGATTTTAGGCTAGATGGACTAATCCAGCAAAGGCGTTTGAATAGGACGATGGAGAGAGTGTGTGTGTCTGGTCAACAAATTACATTTAGGGTCTAATGGTATGCGAAGCAGACCGGGATTTGGGCGATGATATTAGGCAATGATCGACGTGATGAATGTGAAAAAGATGACTTGGATCACTGGGAATCGCTAGAGAAAAATAGGAGGAGCTCAGACCGTTGAAATGCGTCCGGATCCTGTTGGTAAAGGTAGAGGCTCGTCTGCTTCAGTGTTGCGTGTGCTAATGGAAGGTGAAGTCGGGAACGGTGGGATATAGCCACTGGTGACGTAAGTCATGTAACCGCCACGAAAGAATGACCAAATCTTGTAGAGGGATGGCGATGGGGTAAGGGGGTGATTTGTGCCTCGGGATTTCTTTGGGTGTCGAAACAGGAAGGACTTCCCAGTCAAACCTAGAGGATTTTTCCTTCAAGTCAACCAATTCGATTTTCATGAGATGGACCCCCTCGAACCTGCTTCCTTCAACCTGAAAAGTGTTACCTTTGGGACTGGGAGAAAGTACGAGTACTGCGACCAGACGCCAACAGAGTACAAGCATGGCAAGACCCCTATTCTTCTCTTACTTCATGGCTTTCTTGAATTTTGGTACGTGTGGAGCTATCAAATTGGCCCCTGGGTCCGCCGAGGATGGCGCACCATCGTTCCAAATATGCTGGGGTACGGTGGAACTGTGGGTCCGATAAACTCTTCTTTTAACTTGACATTCAACCTCGTCAATACTTTATTCCATCGGGACTTCAGGACAAGCCCGAAGATCCAGCCTTGTACACCCCACTGGCATTGGTGGGAGAGATTGCGAGCTTCCTTGACGCTCTTGGTATTAAATATCCGGTCGTTGTCGTAGCGCATGACTAGGGCTCCATCACCGCCTGGGCCTTTGTAGCTCGATATGTGGAGAGAACGAGAGCGCTTGTATCGTAGATCGCAGCAGATCAAATTCAGGCCATTGCCGACATTGCTGAAGCGCTCTTATTCCTAGTTGTTCCATTCCGTACCAGTCGCCAGCGCCCATGGCGCTTACGATTCCACATTTAGTCGAAGCAGTGGGCCCTAGCTGGCTTGGGTATTGGTACTTTTTAACTTCAGAGGATGCACCTGCGAAGATCCAGTCGAAAGTGAGCCGCGGTAGCCGTTGTATCTAGGGCATATTTTGATGCAGCTTATTGAAATCGCTTATTAGATTCCACTGTACATTGACCTATCTTTCCGATCCCATAATACTGTACATCCAGAGTTGTACGGTGTAGACACGATAAAGAAGATCATATCTGGTGAGATCGCGAATCCCGGGCCATCCGATTTGATGTCCGAAAAGGTGAACGATTCATTCCTTCATGAGCAGAGATCTATGCTTACTTTGACTTACGACTCACTATTCCATCAGGAGCGTCAGTTCTACATTCAAACCTTTGAAGCTAGTGGGATCGATAAGCCCTTAAACTACTACAGACAGGTTCCGCATGGATTTGCGATCCAAGAAGGTGCTTCTCAATCCTTTCTGTCATCTCAAGATACCATCCACTCATAACACGCCCGCGGACTCCCCCCCCTTACCTTGAGTAGAATTGAAACCCAACCCGATTCTTCCAATCACATTGCCAACTCTGCTGATGGCTCTAAACTACGAACCCTTCGCGCATCCTGACATTGTTGAGAAATCGAAGGAGTTCGTTCCATCCTTGGAGGTCGTCCGAATTGACAGCGCGCACTGTGTCTTAATGGAGAAGCGAGAGGAGGTCACACAAATCGTCGGTGATTGGATAGAAAAGAAGTTGAAAGACACGAAGTAGAAATCTGATATTATAGACTAATCGTCAATAAAAGAGATAGAAGCTGTAGGGAGTGAATTTCTGGACCTAGATTTTCAACCTCTTCAGAATGAGTGTTCAACAGATGCGGGGGATGAGGAACCACTGCTTGCGACGTCATCCGGTGGTGTGCCTGGGTTTCCGGCGAAGTGATATATTCGAATCCTCCTTCTGGTGAATATATTAAACGCCAACGGGAAGAAGTCTTGTCGTGATATCCCGGTGGGCCTAGGCGTAAATGGCGCTTTCCATATATCTTAAGCTATGACGCAAGAGGTGACGTTGGTAGAGCGTAGAATGCATCGTGCCCAGCTTCTCACCTATCATTCAAGCCACAAGCAGCGCAATGTTATCGGCCAGGGTCAGTAAGGTAGATAGAGGACAAGATTCCAGAGGCAGCGGTGGACGATGTTTGCCATATCTGGCCCCACCCGGAGACGTTCACGGCTCACCATCCTTCCAAAGATGGGCGAGTCCATTCTTCGAGGCCTGAGAGTTTCTGACTAGATGATATCCGGAATAACGTGGTGTAGACTTTACAATACGTTCAGTGAAGACGATATTTATGGAGTGTGGCGGAGGCTAGTGCTGAACCTGGTTCCCAAGATCCCGTTTTGGCCTAAGATGACATCGGAGATCGACTGAGCCGTGCCATTCCAAGAGCGAGCGAGCGTTCGGGTGTGGATGAGAGGGAGAGCGTTTGCCCGACTGCGGGCCTGCGGGGTATGGCATTATGTGAAGGAAGCCCGGCTTGCTGTTGTCAAGAGCGCTGAAGTTAGGGCCAGCAATATAATGATCGACGCGGGGCACTGCGGCGGTGTGCCTGGGTGTTCTTTCCGCGGGGAAGATCTCCTTTCATAAGTAGCCAGTCGTTCCATCTTTTAAAAAATGAGAAATATATTGTTCATGGACGGAGAAAATGCGATGGGGTATGAGGAACAAGTACGACTTGGAGGTTGTGAGAACCCGGTGTTAACCCTTTACTTGGCCAACGCGGCCAACGCGGCCAAGAAGGCCTCGTCTGCTCCATCATCCATGTTCTCGACGATGAGGTCGGGCCTGAGGTTTCCAGATCCGTTTTGGTAGACGTGAGCGGTGTAGCGCCACCTGGAGAAGGTGACCGACGCGTGGATGGTCCTGTCGTAATCATCCCAGTGCCATCCACCACTACAAAAGAGCCCAAGGGAATGAGTGTCGTTCCTCAAGGTGCAACAGAGGACTAGAGACAACCTACCCATGAACGGCTGCTGAGTGTGAGAAGGAGAGTTCGGGCTTGGTCAACCAGAACTGCGTGACGGCGGTCGTGATCTGCTCCTGGGCCTCGTAGCTCAAGGGAGAGCCGAGGAAGTAGACCTCGAGCGGGGGTCGTTGGGAGGTGAGGGGTGCTGCCAATGAGGAGATGGCGCAGAGGCCAGCGACGAGGAAGGAGGAGAAATGCATGGTTTTTGAGAGGGAGAGGGTTGGTTACTTGGAATGTGGAAGTGGGGAGCTCGAGTTGTGCTGAGGTTGGTGAATCGTGCCAATCGTGCAAGTATATATACCCTGTAGGCCTCTCATGCCCCACATTCGCATAAGGCTCGAAGACAAACTAGACAACATCCGGCGAGCCAAGAATCCCGGGGGCGTGTTCTTCGTGGGCAGAGTAGGCGCTCACGTCGCAACCGATAGAAGAAGACAAAGAAAAATTTATTAGACCTGGAGTAGGCAATTGAGTACTATGTTGAGGGCTATTGGGGGTGTGTGTCGGCCAGGGCTCCCAAAGTTCGTCAGGCACTGGTCGTCAAGAAGTCCTCCTTTACGGTGTGCCGGTAACCCAGCAGCGCTTTTAGCCAGCTTCTCACCTATCATGAGAAGCGCCTCGGCCGTGAGGCGAAGTGTAAGGTTTCAAAGACAAAAGCACACCTTCACGTGCAGACCGTGTCTGCTTTGCCTTTTTCGACTCTGCGATAGTCAGCTTCGTTGAGCGGGGAGCCAGCGGACGCAGGAAGCGCAATCGTACTCGAGGGGCTCGCCCTGGATGGAGGTGACTGCTTGACAATCTTATATAGCGGCATTGAGCGCCCGTGAATCAATGAGTCCCAGGCACATTGGTGGCCTAATAGAAGCACAGGATATCGGTAAATCATCAGGGATTTTATTCGGGAGCTCCCTCCAGTCAACATCCGGAGTGCTTCGTGAGCTCCCTTCCCTCAAGATAATCACAGCCTTGCTCGAGATTAGCTGGTTGTCCTCTCACAACAGATTGACCATGTGCATCAACTGTGCACCTTGGTGACGCCTTGTTTTGTGGGTGAACGCCGGAGATAAGCTTCTCTTTTGGCCGTTTCCCTGACCGGTCGGCATCACCCATAGCGGTTGAGATTGTGATCGACGTTTCAATTCGCGGCCTCACCTCATCCTCTCCACAACACAACTGGGAGAGCTCATCAGAATCACCGACTCGCTGTCTCAGCGATGATTCCCCTTTCATTTTGGTTCACTGTTGTTCAGGCGACCGCCGCTGTCGGCAGCGCCATATTGCTTGCGGCCACTACCCGAACAGAGCGAACTATCAAGCTGCCTATTGCTAATGACGAAGCTCTTGACGGCGCTATAGACGCTTCTAGTCACGGAAATCTAGGCGGAGAATACAAGGATGACCCATTCGATGTCGCGACGCCGTTGGACTTCATGGATGGGATCCCAATCGACGAAGGCAAGTTCTGGGTCAAGGTAAGCGCAGAGGCATGGGTACACAATCCGTTAATGAAACTAACTCTGTGCACGTGTTTAATAGATGCACAACTACAAGGCCCTTCTAGCAGCTGTCGTCTTGTGCATCGTCGCACTAGGAACAGTGACTCTCGGTTGGCTTCTTTCAGCCGAGGAAGACTATACAGCATACGACATTACCTCCACCATCATACATATCTTCTTCGCATCATACCTTCTCATCATTTCGGCATGGTCCATCGCAATGGACGAAATCGACCCTCACTGGGTCACGGTCATACACATTTGGTCCCTTAGCACAGTCGCTGTGTTTGTCTACAGCATTCGACTTCTCCTACCAAAAGGCGTAACGTCTGTCCCTGAAGGCCCAGTACTTGCGGGCCTCGACTACGCCACCTTCGCGCTTTACATCGTCGTGTTCTGCATGTCCTTTTTCACTCCGCGAGGTCCCGACGTGCATTTCCCTCCCGAGAGGATATACAGCCCTAAGACGCTCGCATCGAGCGCGCCAACGGCCTATAATAACGTCACGGGATACGTTGGTGCATCCATCTATTCTATCCTACTCTTCAGCTATGTCACACGAGTGGTTATGCTTGGTTACACCTCCGAGTCGCTCGAAATACGTGATCTTCCTATCGTACCGTCGAACATGCGCGCCACGGCGATCTTTTCCCAGATGCGCCGCGCGTATAGGACGATCTCACTGAAGGGACGATGGAAGACCCGACCGGGGAGTGGCTGGGGCCTCTTGTATAAGCTGTTCAGGGTGAATTGGTCGGACTTTGCACTACAAATGACGCTGGCGGCCGTCACTGCGGTGTTTTACTATCTGCCAGCGTACTTCTTGCAATCCCTCGTGAGATTTTTGGAGATTCAGGATGCGGGTGGGCATCCCGAAGCATCGTGGGGGTGAGTCTTTCCTGGCCTTCGTCCACGCCTTGGATGAATGCTGACCGTTGTGACTGAAGTTGGGTGTATTGCGCCGGTCTGTTCCTGGCAAATGCCATCAACTATCGTAAGTTTATGTGCCTTCTTGCATCACCCTATCTCGACTGACATATTCTGCCAGTCATCACTGGACAGCTCTGGTCCATCTCAACCTCAAATCTTCAAGTTCGCCTCCGCGTACAGCTCAACACACTCCTCTTCTCCAAAACGCTCGTTCGAAAAGACATAGCAGGCGCTGGTGGCGCTCCAACTGCGAAGGATGATGAGTCTACGAAAGAGGAGAAAGAGGATGAGGAGAAGGATTTCTCGTCCAAGGCGCAGATCATGACATTAATGACTACGGACGTGGATCGCGTCAGCGAGTTCTCGTGGCATGTGTTTTCTCTCGTCGGTGCGTATTGGATGTCATTTTATATCTGGCCTGGGACACTGGTTGAAGGGCTTGAACGTTGCAGATGCTCCGATCGAGATCATCATCGGATCGCTGTTTTTGTACAGACTTCTCGGCGTATCTTGCTTCTTCGGTCTTGGCGTTACTTGTCGTGAGTATTTTTTTCTCAGCACGATCCGCACGACATCGACGCGCCAACCCGCTGTGATTTTTCTCTCTTAGTCTTCCTGCCCCTCAACCACTTCGCCTCCAAGATCGTCATCAAGGCACAGGATAACCTAATGAAATCGAGGGATGAGCGAGTATCCTTGATGAATGAGGTATACGCATTTCTCCAAATGTCCGAAAAAGATGTTAACGGAATGTTTATAGGTTCTGGGTGGTATCAGGATGTTGAAGTTCATGGCTTGGGAGAGGAGCTTTGAGAGGCGGGTCATGGCCGTTCGCGAGAAGGAGCTATTCTATCAAAAGAGGAATTACTATATTGAAGTCTTGTTCAACCTCGTCTGGTATGCCTTTAACATTTGAATTTTGGATGCACGAGCTAACGGGGTACTGGTTTTTAGGGAGGCGTCGCCGGTACTCGTAACTTTGGTTTCCTTCTTCCATTTCGCGGTCATTCGAAAGCAAGTCTTGACGCCATCGATTGCGTTCACTTCTGTGAGTATACTGAGGTCGTATCATATTGGGTTGGACGTTGAGCTGAACTCACCATCTCTTTTCTGCTGTTCTGTAGTTGAGCGTGTTCAACGAGTTGAAGTTTGCTGTGAGTGTTTCTTCTTCAGTCCATGATTTAAGATGATATCACTCAACCACATTATCATAGTTGAATGCTTTGCCAGAGACGTTCATCAATATGCTCCAGGTTTGCAAAGCTGTAAATCGCTATGCGTATTCCGATCGCTAACGTGCTACCCTTCCCCAGAGTTTGGTCTCCCTGCGCCGCATCGAAAATTACCTATCGTTACAAGAAGTCTCGTCCGTCCCTTCCGTCCAAGACCAAGCCGATCTGCAGATCGTTCTGCGAAACGCTACTGTCAGTTGGCCAAAGTCAGGGAAGCGAATGCGGACGGATAGCGCGACATCGACGGCAGCCACCACACCCATGCAGGCGTTCCAGTTGATCGATTTGACACTCGAGTTCCCGAAGGGGGAGATGACCTTGATTTGTGGAAAGTTGGGTTCCGGCAAGACACTGCTATTACTCGGTACGCACCACCTCATTCCAGCGTTGCGTTAGTCTATCTAAATCTCCGTTGTCCCTGCTACGTCCACAGCTCTACTTGGGGAGGCCGATGTTCTTACTGGACAGTTGATCTGCCCTCGGACGCCGCCGGATGTACTCGCGCACTTTGCAACGATTACTGAGATTGACCCCGAAGATTGGGTCGTGGAGGGGACGTGCGCATACGTACCACAATCGGCATGGCTTCAGAACGCGAGCATCAAGGAGAACATCTTGTTCAGTTTGCCTTATGACGAACACCGCTACCATGCAACTCTCGAGGTTGGTGGGCTTGTGTAGTTTACCATAGCTCTGGTCCGGACTAATTGTTGGCGACCTTCCACAGGCTTGCGCGCTGACCGCTGACCTGAAGATCCTGGAGGATGGCGATGAAGCGGAGATTGGTGAGAGAGGTGTGAACCTCAGTGGCGGTCAGAAAGCACGAGGCGAGTTCGAATGTTCCATATTCTTGATTTCCGGTCGTTAATGCCATTCTCCCCAAATTCACAGTCTCGCTTGCAAGAGCCATCTACTCTCGTGCGGCGGTCTTATTCCTTGATGACGTACTCTCAGCAGTTGACGCCGAGACTGCGCAACACATCTATGAGCACGCCCTCAAAGGACCCCTTCTCCAGGGACGGACTGTCATTCTTGTCTCACACCACGTCCAACTCTGCGCGCCCGGAGCTTCATATGTGGTAGGTGTTGCATTTTCCTTTTTTTAACGTGTATGGGCTGAATGTTTGTTGTAGGTCGCTTTGAACAATGGACGATTAGAGTACGCAGGCTCTCGAGAGGGGTTCCAGTCTTCCGAAGTCATGAAAACGCTGGTCCAAACGACAGACCCGGATGCCAAGGACGAGGATGGAAAACAAGTGGAAGCTCAACCCATCGTCGAGGAAGATCTCCTTACCCCCGCTGCCGAGTCAGTGCCCGGGTCAGATTCAGAGTCTACGGCTGCCAATACGTCCACATTTGGGACTGAAGCCGATCTCAAGGCGAATGGCGTACTATCAGAGAAGAAGAAACCCAGGAAGCTCGTCGAAGAGGAGATGAGGGTTGTCGGTCGGATCAAACGTGATGTGTGGGAGATATACGTTCGGGCGTGCGGGGGGTGGAGATATTGGTTCATTTTCATCACGGTTTTGGCCGTTGGAGCCCTGAGACCTGTGGTTGAAAACGGATGGCTTAGGTCTGTTGTATTTGCTTCCTTTGCCTCGGCCTCTGGTGACTGACCTGGGTATTTCGGTGAATTTAGGTACTGGTCAAGTCTTTCTGAGGACACAAAGAATGGTAGCGACACCGTCAAAGACCCTTTGTTTTACATCAGCGTCTACGCCGCCGTAAGTACTTCTTCCCTTCACAGTTCCTAACATATATTCTCACCCGTGTAATGTCTCCGTCTTCAGCTCATGGCAGTTGGTTAGTGGCGGTCGCAAAGATCCTTAAACACAGAAACTGACCCAATTGTCCCCTCCATTACTAGGCCTCGTTGTTCAAACCCTCCGTTGGTTCATGCTCTACCGTGGTTCCCTTCACGCATCAAGCGTCCTGTACAAGAGGTTACTCAAGTCCGTCTTGTTCGCTCACATACGCTTTCATGATACGACAAACCGTGGTCGATTACTCAACCGCTTTGGGAAAGACTTCGAGGGTACGTAAGCTACTTTCTGGAGTGACGCTAGTCACAGAACACCTTCACTTTCGTAGGGATCGACTCATCTTTGGCTGATAATTTCGGACGGACGCTCATGTATAGCATCAACATCTTCACCACCTTCGTACGTCATTCATGGCCTTGGCTTGTTGAGCATGAACTTTGGATGACCTTTGACCCTTCCTTTAGATTACCATTACCTACGTTGGAGGCTGGGCATTCCTTCTCGCCACAGCCGTTTTTGCCTTTATGTACTTTGAGGTTGCTAAGGTGTACGGGCAAACGTCACGAGATATGCGTCGTCTTGGTGCGCTCGCTGCTCTCCGCTATATGACTTCTTGAGGCTGATGTACTAACTTGAGTTTCCAGATTCTGTCACCCGTTCCCCACTATACACTATCTACGGCGAGAGCATTTCCGGAGTTGCAGTGCTTCGTGCATTTGGTGCAGGGTCCAAGTTCTTGCGAGAAATGCAGCAGCACGTGGACACGAATACCAATCCATATTACTGGATGTGGGGCGGTGAGCAGCATCATGATGCACGTCAAGCGTCGGGCCGATGCTCATCAATTCCTCATGCTAGTGAACCGCTGGCTTTCTTGCAGGTTCAACTTACTCTCTTCCGGCGTCGTCGGCATCACCGGAGTCTTGGTACTGCTCAATAAGAATATTAACGCGTCGTTTGCTGGATTCGCCCTTGCCTTTGCGTCTGGAGTGACCAATGACCTACTGTATGTTGAATTTTCGCCAGTCACTTTGGCATCTGTGTCAATATTGATCCCGCCTGCCTAGGTTCACGGTATGATACTGACAGCCGGAGACCCTTGGGTTGGGGACTGATATCCTATCATATTGCTTAGGTCCGCCGTTTCGTTGGTCTAGAACAGTCTATGGTAGCGATGGAGCGCGTCAAGGAGTTCTCGGAGCTACCTCAGGAATCGGCAGAGTTCATTGAACCAAGACCACCAGCATCCTGGCCTCATGAGGGTGCCATACAAGTGGAAAATCTGGTCATCAAATACGCCGTACGTGCTTTTGATACCGGCTCCAGAGAATATACACTAATATAAGATTTCAGCCCGACCTTCCAAGCGTTTTACATGGTCTGACATTTGATATCACCCCCAGGTCTAAAATAGGTACGTTTGAGCGTATCTTTCGTTCATCCCCGTTGGGCGCTCATACTTTTAATCAGGTGTTCTTGGTCGAACCGGGTAAGTATATGAACAGCTGGTGGTGTACGGTAACTCATGATTGACCTATATCAACAGAGGAGGAAAGTCAACTTTAGGTTAGTCAACACTAAGTAGGATGTGCCTGCTATGATTGCTCACTCCGTACCTTGTCAGCTCTCTCTTTCTTCCGCTTTGTGGAGGCAACAGAAGGGAAAATAACGATCGATGGTGTCGATATCTCCAAGATTGGCCTCACAGATCTCCGGTCACGGCTTACAATCATCCCTCGTGAGTCCTAGGTCAGGGGTTAAGGGGATTTGCACTCAATGACGGTTCTTGCCAACAGAGGACCCGACTATCCTTTCTGGAACGCTCCGATCAACTCTAGATGTATTTGACGAGTACACTGATGCTGGGATCGTAAGGGTTCCACCCATCCCACGATGAGTCATGAATCCTAACGTTGTTGCCATATTTTCTAGTTCGAAGCACTGCGCCGCGTCCACCTAATCCCATCCGAAGACACCCCTGAGGAGAGCGCACAGACCGTGAATGCCAATACGTTCAGGAACCTCGACTCCAACGTATCTGAAGGCGGTGAGAACTTTAGCGCAGGCGAAAAGCAGCTTATCTGCATGGCGAGGGCTATCTTGAAGAGGAGTAAGGTCTTATTCATGGATGAAGGTACGATAGTTTCGCGTCCACGTTTTATTCTCATACTGCGAGCTTACATCAAACATGTATTCGATCAACAGCGACCGCAAGGTAATAGCGTGTCCCTTTCCCCACACGTTGCGCATAAGTTTTCTGACGAGCCTCACCGATAGTGTGGACTACGCGACGGATGAGCTAATTAGCAAGACCATCAGGGCGTGAGCATACATGATTTCATGTGTCGATAACTATGCCTAACAGTACCCCCGATTTCCAGCGAATTCGCGGATAGTACCATCCTGACCATTGCGCATCGCTTAAGGACCGTAATTGATTATGATAAGGTGAACGCTCCCTTCAACCTTACCCGTTCTTTTAATCCATCTTTCTGATTTTCTTCTTAAAGGTCATCCTGCTGGACAAAGGTCAGCTGGTAGAATTCGATCGACCAAGCGTCCTATTGGCGGATCACAATTCAAAGTTCTACTCGCTATGCAAGAGCACCGGGAAAGCGGAGTTTACGGTTCTGAAGAGAATGGCTGAAGAGGCTGCCGCCAGGATGGATGCTGAGGCTACGGCTAGGAGGGACGCTGAGGTTGCGGCTAGAGCGTATGCTGAAGCGACGGACAAGGACGCCGAAGCCGCAGCGAAAGTGGATGTTGAGGCCAGACAGTATGCCATTGCTGCAGCGGAAGAAGGCACAGAAACGGTTGATACACCGGGTGCTGGCGCTACGGCTAAAGGAGATGTCGAGGCTGCGACCAGAGTGGAAGCCGAAACTAGGATGGATTCTAAGGTTACAGCTGAAGGGGATGTTGAGACTGCATCCCCAGCATATACAGCTAGTACGGACGCTGGAGCCGCGGCTGGGGTCGATGCTGAGGCTACAGCCAGGACGGATGCCAAAACTGCAGCTGAAGTGGATGCTGAAGCGGCCAGAGTGGATGCCGAGGCTGCGGCTAAGGAGGATGCTGAGGCTGCGACCAAGACGGACACTAAAACCAACTTGTAGTATTTTTTTTTTTTCACATATTTCAAAGCGATTTGTTCGGCTAAACTGTCGGTTAGGCCGGACGACAGATTGGAACTGTTATTGTTGGGCGCTGTATACAGATCTAATTCCCGCCCGTCCTGCAAAAACCATGATATCAACAAACGTATGACCTCCCCCTACTTGTGATTTGCATCGATTTTTGGTGACCTATCCACTTATTACTCCGTCTTCTGCAAACCGAACCCTGTGTATGCACATGGAACTCGATCATAACGCTGAGATAAAAAACTAGCAATATCCTACCATACTTGAAACAATGCATATTATCTGTCGCCCAGCATTTGCACTTGCGTGTATTGATCGAAATAATTATATATCAAATCATTGCAATAACTAGAAACCTTCTATGGAAAGTCATCCATCGAATATGACTAGCTTCGACTCCGCCTCACTAACATCCACTGATACATGAAAGGGAAGTCCGAAGAAAGTTCAAACGGTCCAGGCAGTTGGCGGGCTGAAATGTCAAAGGTCCTTCATAAGTTCCAGCGATCAACCGCGACGGCTACTCTCATGGATAAATTATAGCTACATGAATCGTTGGTAATAAATTATTCAAGTTCACAGGGAAGTCAATCCAAGGAAGAATGCCGCCCCAAATATTGTTGTTCGCATCGAAACTAACCTCTCCCAATGAATGATATCCTCTCGCACCGCAGCCGCATCTACTATATAAAGAGACTCTGAACCCTTTGCCTTTGCCTCTTCAATCGCAGCACGTTTCTGTCTCAATCTCCTAATGCTCGTCGGCATCATGAAGATCATGCCAAAGACGAAAGTACCAACCACACTCGCGCCTGCCAATGCAAGTTGTGTGGCTTCCGTGAGACCGAGTATCGTCAAGCGTGGTGGGGAGATGGTACGATGACTTCTGTAGGCAGAATAGAATAGGGTGATGGCGGTCCCCAAGCTGGTTTTGATCGCGATGGGGGCACCGTGGTCAAATACTTCGTTCCAAGCTTGGACAAGTTTCGCTGGTGGGAGATCAGCGGCGAGTAGACCAGGCGTGGTGCAGACGGAAAGGCATACACCAAAGCCTATGTATTCAACAATAGCAAGCGACCGTGTCAGCCTATTGAATACGTGATCGTTGCGAAACCCCACCTGTCAGAAGCCCGGCACCAGTCACACCCAGAACTTTAGCAGAATATAGGAGAGTGGTAGGTAGATAGACTTTAGACATTGGTAAATGCTTGAGAATAGACGAGTGAATATATTTTGAGGCTTGTCTTAGGGAAGATTGTGAGAGTTATTTGTCATGACTGTTGGTCATCCGTGACGGCGTATTCCAGTATCCCGTTGAAACGATTATATGGGACTGATATATCCGGACGCCGTATTCAGCTAGGCTGCACTGCGCTGACTACGGGCATGTTAGGTCACCTCAGGAAACCGTTTTTCTGCAGAACTTATCTTACGGTGATAGCCGGAGGTGGGACGGCTCAAGGCGCTGCGGTATGACACTCACCTAAGCCAAATGGGTGACACTGTTTTCCTGACGTTGGTGGGCGTATAACAAAAACTTTGGTCAACTCAAGTCCACCGTCTCGTCTTCATAGACTGCTAGCGACTGGTTATCATTGACGGGCTGTTCAAAACGCCGCACCCACCGTCATCCCTTATTTACGAGCTGCTGAACAAGGTCTCTTCGCTGTATTGCTGATATCGCCTAAAACTTAGCTAGTATTACCTGCTGACGATTTACAGATGGAGGAACAACCGCAGCAGCGGCAGAATTTAAATTGTGAGGCAGAGTGAAGGGCGTAAAGGACACGATAGCAAACCGGTCGTGCACTGCATTGTCCCCAACTCCATCCCATTACTCCATGAAGAAAAGAGCGCTCAATCTAGGCAATCATAGGTGTTGGTTTCTATTCCCGGAACAGTTGGATATCGGAAGCGGAGGAGGAGAGTACGTTAGATCGATCGGTGGGGAGGCCCACAATGGACTCGGGTGGTTGACATTGACGGAGAGTACGCCGTTTGGGGTGGGTGAGGTGACAGGATTAGACCGAAGTTGAAAGTTCTCCCAGTAGGATCAGGAATTGCTTTGTATGAGCGGGTAGGTGATGATTAGAGTGACATGATGGTGAACTCCCAGCTATCACCAGGGTTCATGTCATACATGCGTAAAATAATTCCAGATCTCAGGTGGTTTAAGAATCGTAACGTGGATACGTGGACCGCGACGACGGCCTAGTCTACGAGCCAGGAGACTATATGTTGGTGATCAGTAACGGGATGCTAATAGTAGTGCGCATCGATCCTACCAGCTTTCCTAACAAAGTCCCCTTTAATCGTAGCTTGCCAAGACACCGTCTAACAAAATATAGGAAGTGGAGCGGCGGCAGCAGCTCGGAACTGCTTTATCGCTCCAGGTCACACCCGGACTCCTGCACCGCGGATCTTGGCTAAAGCTCTGTACCCCCGTCCCAAATCACATTAGAGTCACAATGTTAAGTGCAGCAGGGGAAGAATCTCGGTCCGGTCTTCGTGGTTGTGTTATCGCGACTCTCTTTTAAGGCGTTCTTCCTGCTGCTTATCTTCCTAGCAAAGTGGGTCGAGCCTGAAGGTGGGTCACTTAGTAATAGCAGAATGTTATGTGCTCGTTACAAAGGGGTTCGTGGGTTTCGAAAGGGGGGAAATGTACGACTGCATCGTTGTATATACATTTGGAGATTGTTGGTGGGTGGAAAGTTCAAACCTCGATCGGGAAGGTAAGGAAGGTGATGGGAATCTTGTCTTGATTAGATTAGCGATCGAATCAGATACAACATACATCGATTCGCATATTGGCGCGCCGCTCGAAACACCAGAGTATTTCTAGTTGCTCAGGCTTGAGGAGTATTCGTCCCACCTTTCATCTCCACCAAAACAACCGTTATGTTCGGCCCTTTTGGTGGTCCACTTCCCAAGGGGATATACACCATCGCCTATACTAACACCCCTCGTGTTCTGCATGTGCCAAGCATCGTGAGTCACACAGTGGTCAATGTGTCAGCTTTTGAGGAGGGCAACGATGCACAAGTCGTAAGTTTTACCATGCTAGATGCCGCATATTCCGCTTGTTTACCTGCTTCTTATCTAGTGGGTTCTGGAATATGGACAGAAAGGCTACAAAATAAAGCACGAAATTAGCGGAAACTGCCTTTCTTATACACCTTGGGCGACACCCGCTCGACTCATTGGCCAACAAAATCAAATAACGGCGAGCGCGGATAGCCCAGTAGAATGGGAGCTTGCGCAGCTATCTCATAGCACGAATAACCCCCGGACCTTTCAGTAAGTAGACATGATCTTAGGTACTTATGTAGCGTGCTCAACTTTGGATATAAAATCTGTGGTTGTATCAAAAGACTCCGCCTCGTGGCTGGTAACAAACTTCAGCCGACCGATGATATTGTTATTGGTGGTGACAATAGCAACGGTAACGTATGTCCGCCTTTGCCGATATTCCGATCGGATACACCCACCCATACCGTTCTCTTCCCAGATTTTTCTGGGTGGCGCAGCGAACAACAGCTTTTTCCACTTCCGAGCCATTGGAGCTATCGCAGGAACCGTTCCAAGGTAAAGGCTCTCAAGATTGAAAATGTTACAGACACCTACTTTGACCGACAATCCGGGCTTTTCCTCTACGCATGATAAAGCTCGCTTGGCATCGTCGACAATACGAATTGCCGCATTCGGAGCGTCTACCGCCCTCTCATCACCCTCGAGCCCCGTCCTTCCGCCGGGAAACTCGTCGTCGGACGAACTGTCACTGATGAGGGCGCGCAAGTGGTATGGTTTCTATCCTTATATTCCAACCTCATCGCACAGATTCCTATGAGAGCAAACTGATTTTGCCGATCTTCCTGTTTATCAGTGGAATCTTCATAGCACAACGAGAGGAAGGTTCAAGATCACGAACGTTCAGTCAGGAGAACATCTCGGCCACGCTGTCGTGCCTAACACGCCAGCCAACACCCAGAACCAGAGCATGGTGTACCGGGATACTTCAACAGAATTCATGATCGTCTCGTCATCTGAGGGCTACGAGTATGTTTTTGGAATGAACAATATCATCTATGGCGAACGTACGCTCACTCTTCCCCCCATTTACAGGATCAGACTGGCCTCGGACCCGACACTGATCATCACAATCTGGAATTTCGATGCAGGGAGTAATAGCTGGGTACGGGGATAGTTATTCTTCTCCCCACTAAAATATCTCACCTACATCCCTGTACTGGCAAAAACAAAAACGTTGCCTTAGGTGTACCTCGACAAGCGACCGAGCAGCGGCCCAGCTTACACCAACCAGCAGTGGATCTTCACGGCACCCTAGGCTAAAGGGAGGGCAACCCGGCTCCCAAAACCGGACCATTGCAACGTGAAATACCAGCTCCTGCTGAATATAATGTAACTGTGCGATACCAAGCCTTGTAGGAAAGTAGACATTTGGGTGGGCATCCCAGATATCCAGCACGGCTGTTTTGAGTTGTAAGCGACCAGATACAGGACGGTTGTCCGCTTCTCTTCAGCCCCTATCTCGTAATTATGGTCAAGTGGTTGAGTGGACGGTGGGGCCTAGTCACCAAAGGCTTCGTCGAACTGGAAGGTAGAACCCCAATATGTTGATATGATCCAATTACTAATTTTTCAATGTGACGCGAAGGAAACGCCACACATTCATGGTGATAGGACCAGAGTTCACCCCATACATATTATTGGTAGACAGCCTGTATATGACGACAAGGGCGTAAGAGGAAGGGATAAGCCAGCTTAGCCATATACAGGGAATGCGTGTAACTCGAGCCTGCACGCAAGTCGAGCCAAGTGCCAGACACCACCCTTCCACAGTTCCGATATGTCCCAAACTTTGCATTTTGTTTTTGATAAATTATGAAAACGTTTCTGTAAATTTTCGTAAGGAATGGAGAGATTGTGATTGAATGGGACACGGATACGAGTCAATTTCACGTCCTCGATCTGTATTGTGATCCACTACTCGTATTGTAGGACAGAGCACAGCAAGACTTTCGGGAATTTGATTGAATCATATAAAAATGGATTTACCAAGTTTTTAGGGCTCCAGGGCCAATTCGGTTATTAAAAGAAAAACCGCAGAGTAAATAGCAGTGGCTCGACTTATCGGATCCACGTGAAAACACCCTTTCGATGCGCCCAGGCCACACCACACCCATTTCAACAGCTTTTATTCTGGAAGTTTTCAGGGATGTACATAAGATACACTTTCATCAGTCTGTAGAAAATCTAATAATCCGGACCGTGGCCGTGCATCTGGTGTTAAGTCGCATAAAACATGGCTCGACTTGCGCGGATTCCCTGTATATCGCTTAAATCGGCCACGTTGATGATATCACCTTGGGTCGTGAGCCACACGTTCACGGCCCGTGTCAACAATGTCAGGTCATTTCGACCATATCGTTTGAAGAACCTTCGTTGGGCTCGTCGTATGGAGGTCGTTGAGATGACTGGATCATGTGCGCCCAGCAATTGAGACTTGTCCCTGCGGTCAGGGATTCGAATTCAGCCATGAACGCACAGCGCTAGAGCATTAACCCGAAATATAGAAGACTAGTCAGGGATGAGTTTGGACCATGAGATAGGATTTTGATATACTTACTTACTGAATGAATAAACCCACAAGTAAAAAGACGATTCAAAGGTAAAATCGATCTGGATGATGTCAGAGAGTAGATAGCGAACGTATTGATCATTGACGGATGCGAAAAAAAGAAAAAGAAAAAGGCCCATAAAGTTCATTACGAAGACGTCTGCCCTCTCAAACCCGCCTTCTCATCTCCGTACACGGGAGGTGGCGCTTCATCTTCTACAGGCTCACTTCCCATTCCACCCACACCAGCCGCCGAGCCACTCGCACTCGCATCCGCCATCATCCGAATCATCGACGTGATCTCCGCAGTCGGCACTCCTCTATTGACGAGCTGCTGAACCAAATCCACTTGCGACAGTGCAGACATTCGCTGTAAATCGGCTTGAGACACTTGATGTTGTTGGTGATCTATGTATGAGGGTTCAAGCACCGCAACTGAGTGTGGACGAGGGAAACTGGGGTATTGTGAGGCGGGCGTTCTAGAAGCTATTGAGGACCTGTCGTGCATGGGCTGAGGCTGTTCTATCCCACTGCCATTGGCGATGAAGAATGGCGCAGTTGATCCATGTATTGTCGTTGGTTGCGAAGATTCTGATACGGGTGCAGGAGGAGGGGGAGCGGAGGAGTACGCCAGATTCACCGGTGGTGGGGGGTACGATGAATTCGATATCGGCACGTAGGGCGCTTGAGGGATGTTGACGCTACCGGGTCGTACGTATTTGTATTCATCAGTAACCTGGATCGTCGGTCCTGGATCGCCAGAAGTGTGTGTTGGTGCGGCATGATGTTGGTATGCGCTGCGACGTTGTCGTATCATGAATATGGCTGCGCCGACGATAACAGTGAGGAGGATTGCGAGTCCGATGACGCCTCCGATGATGGGACCGATTGGGATCGTGTTGTTGGATTGGGTGGCTGGTGGTGTGGGTTGCGGTGTTGGGGTTGCGGAGCGGGGCGCGTTGGATGGTGGGAGGGCAGATGTTGGTGCGACGTAGATGTAAGGAGTGTAACTAAAATGAACGAGGGAATATCAGCGAGACGAGACGAGACGAGAGTGAAGGAAAGCGTGGACGCGGTGACGCACACAAAGTTGAGGATATGCGTCCGGGTATATATGTTCGCGTTGATGACGGTAATATTGTGAGGCTCTTGCGAGAGGTTGACGTTGGTGGCGCGAGCGATGTCGCATGCCGTGACGTTCTCTGCGGCGTATGTGCTTACGGTCTCCCAGAACACGCCATCCAGGTAGAGGTTGGTGTCACCACCCATGCTGCCCAGTAAGAACTCGACCTGAATCGCGGTACCTGACATAACATAAAAATAAGGAAGGGGATGAGTGTCGGCGCCTAGGGAGAACAGTCAGGCAAGTGTTCGTACCGTTAAAGATCATTGTGGCCGCCGAGTTGACGGTGCTGTCCAACACCATCGCTCCCCCGCACAAATCATAGTATCCAGCATTCACCACAGAATCGCTTTGTAGGTAAGTCCGACTGAGGGGAGGTGAGTATCTTGATCGTTTTGTGCACAAGGAAGGGTCGTTTACCTCAGAGGTACACCATTTTGCGAGATGACGACCTGCGACGAGTTCAGCGGGACGGTAATACTACTAGACGTTTGTGCAGTTGCGCTCAGAGCGAAGAGAAACAACAGAGCGAGAACGCTCTCGATCGTCGCATGCATTGTCGACGACGTCCGAGCGAACGTCCGGAGGGGAGAGGGAAGAAGAAGAGGGCCGAGATATTTTGTGGGATGACGAAACCTATATAAATATCGCCGAGCGCCAAAGCGTAAAAAAAAAGTGTTGCCAAGTTGGTGCATGTCATGCCAGGCACCGAATCGAAAGGGTCTGTCTAATATGACACAGACACTAGGGGCGATGATCGCGATCACAGCTGTGGTTAAGTGACATAAGAGGTTGAAGACGCACTACTAGTATACTTGGGACGAGATCGTAGTGATCACGAATTTTTCGTTCATGGAGTGCGCAAGTATATATAACTACATCCCAGCGGTCCAAGAATATGGTTAGGCTTCTTAAAGTGGCTTGGCACCATGGTACGCCCGAACAAGCGAAATCACTCGAACCCTAGATTCATCCCAACTTCAAGCGCTGAATTGAGCGTTGGCGCAGCTGATGCAGAATATCAGACATTCAACGAGCCGGCTGTTCGTACAACCAGTAAGCATTGGCTCGGAACATACGGCGCTTCCAGTTGAGTCTTGCTTCTGCGCCCGAGTTCTTTCGAAGCGTGGGTCGCGATAGTCTATTGAATTGAGTTATGATTATAGCTGCGATCGAGATGAATCGAAGCCACGTTCCGGTTTCTACGCCAAATGGTCTCGTAGCTCAGGAACGTATTTGACTATTACATACTCAATTTCAATGTTATGTTTCTCCAAAGAACGGGTTGCTGTTGAACAGACTGGGCCGGGTCATCCTTCTTTTCCAACGGAGCTAGTGATCGACCACGACAATCTCTCAACACTCAACCTACCTTAGCTGCTCAATCGCGACATTTATGCTTCCTCATCCCTCAAACTGGTGACTGCGTGGAAGCACTGCCATGGAAGGGCACTGCGGGTATATTGGGGAAGGAAGACTCGGCCAAAGCGGATATGTCCGCCATTCCGATTTCGACCACGACCGACAACCTTGCGCCGCGCCATACTTGTGGCTGAATATCTGTCTCTCTCCTCTTTGCATACCTCCCGCTACGTGAAAAACCAACTTTTGGATGCTCAGATAGTCTGATCTTTTTGGGAACACCTTTTTTATTTGCTAAAAATGCCTGGATCCGATAATGGCGACAACGCTTCAGGGGCGGGTGGCCGACGGGCAGTGCAGCCACTGGAATTGGACGACGTGTGGGACAGGGCGGCAGCACCTTCGTCGTCTTCCGAATTAGATCGGAACGATATGATGCCAGATCATGAACCAGAGCTAGACTTTGACGCGGACGAATTCGCATCCGCCGCTACCTACAACATTTCGCCAGAAGCCAAACGACGCGCGTGGTGGAGGGAAGCCATCATAAACTTGTTATATATCGCTGCATGGTGAGACCAATTCTTCTCTACGATACGCTTGGCTTATGATTATTGCGCGCAGGTTTAGCTTTGCGACGTTATTGTCCATGTATAACAAATGGATGTTTTCACCAAACTATTTCAACTTTCCATTCCCACTATTCGTCACCACGACGCATATGGCCGTACAGTTCTCATTGGCGTTTGGGATACGGTCGCTTTGGCCACATTTATTCAACCCTCCTGGGAGACCGACCGTCAAGGAATACGTGTTCGTGCAGATCCGACTTATAACAGTGCAGATATATTGAATGTACTGACACCTGTCCCCTCTTCAAGGCAGAAATGCATGCCATGCGGTGTTGCCACCGGTTTGGACATCGGTCTATCGAACCTAAGCCTCAAAACCATCACGTTATCTTTATATAGTAAGTGGCTGCGTCTAGCACGTAAAGTACGTATTTTTGCTCACGTCCAACTCACATTTCATTGTGCAGCCATGTGCAAATCTTCCTCCCTCATCTTCGTCCTCACATTCGCATTCATCTTCCGCCTCGAACGATTCTCCCTCCGACTCGTCTCCGTCATCTTACTCATCACCGTCGGAGTCCTCATGATGGTTTTATCTACGGACGTCTCGGGACATGGTCCAACCCCACCAGCTGTCGAAGATCCTGTCGACTCTTCGATCAAATCCACAGCCACGGCCATCGTTGCAAGGTCTTTACCTTACGCCGTCGCACTCTTACCCCGAGCCATCCCCGCCAAATTCAAAACACCCGCAGCCATCGGCGTCATCCTCGTCCTCAGCGCCTCCGCCCTCGGCGGTCTCCGCTGGGCACTCACCCAAGTCCTCCTCAGCGGCGCCGGCCACCACCACCCCACCAAAACACGCCACAATCGAGAACCTCGAAAGACGATGGGTTTGAATCACCCTGCAGCGACGATTTTTTACCTGACCCCAACGATGTTCTTTAGCCTTTTGATCGTGGCGTATTTTTTGGAGGGACCGTTCCCGAGGACGTTGAGTGAATCGGGTTTCTTTGATTCGTTTGGAGGGTCGGTGAGGACGGTGTCGTATGTGCTTTTCCCTGGGGCGTTGGCGTTTGCGATGGTCATGAGCGAGTATACGTGAGTAGGACGTCCATCCTTTCGATTGCGTGCGTGATTTTTGATAGGGGATGATGTAGGATCATTCAGCGAACGGGCATCGTGCCGATGAGTATTGCTGGGATATTTAAAGAGGTCACGACGATTCTACTCTCCACTTGGTTCTTCGGCGATTCGATGACGCTCGTGAATTGGATCGGATTGCTCATCACCTTTGGAGGTACGCTTCGAATTCTTGATATACACATACAAAATAGTTAGTTGATGTTGTTGATCAGGGATTGTGGTTTTCACACATCACAAGTATCAAAAGTCGGTGTACAACGCGTCCGAAGATTCCGACGATGATATGGCGGACGCGCAACTTCTCATGGGTTCGAGGCTATCTAATGGTCATGCGGCGGTGTCGGCAAACGGTGATATCGCTCTTCCACCCTATTCATCTGTGGCAAGCCGGAGTGACAACGGAAACATCCACGGCGATAGTGATGAGGACGACGATGACGAAGAAGAAGATAATAGGATACTTGGCTCGGAGTCGAGAAGGTCCTTACTGTTTGATGCTAGCGATGTCTTTGGATCGTCGAACGACAATGGGGTTGGGTCGAGTGGTGCGGTGGGCAGGATAGGGAACGGGCAGCCTCGAGGAGGACTACCACCGTTGTGAGTGAAGCGATCCCGCCCTAGTTTTAAAACAAGGTGACTGAAACCTTCCACGTTTCCAAGACGCCTCAACATCGCATCCACACCCTCGCCATTCTCCTCGCTACGGAAACCCCCACCGGAACCCGAATCACCCCCTCGTAAGATGATGAACGACTTCCCCGAGGGATCTCTCATGGACACACCCAGTCCACCTGGGAAGAAGAAGCGGGACAGTCGTCGGGTGAGGTTCGATGTGGAGGATGATGATGACGAAGACACTTCAAAGTCGAAAGGGCCTGCAAGTCGTGTGAGGACTGGAAAGGTTCTTGATCTGTAATCTTTTATACCCCCGAACCCTTGGGATTATGTGCTGTGTTAGTTGTGCTGTTTGTGTCGCTTTGTATGTTTTACTTAGATGGACGGATAGCCATTGCTCTGTGTAGCGCAGACGGATTCCCAGAGCGAACAGATAAGCTCAACGGCATGTCATTCTCATTGACAACCAATACGCCCCAAGATAAGATGAAATGAGCAAGTTAATGCACAAATGGATACTCTACTGCGTCTCGCGCTTGCTTTCCTCCTTCTCAAGGAGCTCTTTGTAGCGTGCTTTGGCGCCTTCGACTGCCTTATCCAGACCTCCGGTTTGCGACATACCAGATAATAGCGCATAGATGAGCCCGAGGTGGTTGTGCCGTCGAACCGAGTTATCAAACTGTTTTGAACACAACAGGTTATCAGTCTTTAGCACGCCTACAAAGATGTAGGTAGAAGAAATTGAACTTACGGCCCATCGATCTCGCTTCTCCTTTTCCACCATCATCTGCTCTTCCAAGAGTCGGACCAACTCGGACTGGCCTTTAGCATTGGCTTCGTTCAGTTGGGTTTGGATGATGGGTAAAGGATCGGATCGGATGGCCAGGAGGTTGAAGTGCACGGAACCTGGTGGGTAAGTGGCGATCCGAGCTTCGATAACTTCTCGCGCCTTTTGTGCCCATCCGACATCGGCAGATTCGTTGTAAGCGCCTTTCGGTTGCGGGTTAACATTAGCATGGAGCCAGTGTATTGTTTTGGAAGAAGGTGTATTACCGTGATTGACTGGAGCCCGCTTCAGACCGTCCAGTTCGTATACAGATCCAACTTGCGGGAGGTACACGACGAAGTGGTAGGCGTCCTCAGAGGTCTTGGGGAGGCCGAGGTTGTCCAGTGAGACAGCGCTTGGTGGGATGAGCGAGTTGTGCGCAGTCCGAAGCCAGTCTGATGAGGTGAAAACCTCTCCTTTGGTCTGAAGGGGGGGGGGCAGTTATATAAGACGAGCCTTGATTCTGACTTGAAGAACACGCACCTCATAGTCCAATCCACTACTAAACTCGATCAGTTGGGTGAGATCCGTGCCCATCTCGACGCCAGGGATATTGCAGAGGCCATTCAGTACTGCGATCGTGGCGCAAGCGTTATTTACTGTCTAGTGTGGATGTTAAGGGGTTTAGGCGTCATCAAGGACGGTATAATATATACCCACCTGCCGCATGAAGAAACCACCAAAATCGTTGTCGTACTGCCCCGTCCCACCACCCTTCTCATCCGCACCAGCAACCCACTTGAATAAGAAGACAAGAGCGTGCAAAGGCTGTAATGCCGAGAGGGACGCGTTGTCGAGCGAGTATAGGTCGTCTACGATTAGACCTAAAATATATACATTAATGGGTACTTGGTAACGGAAGAAGGGTGGGGAAATACTTGCCTCGTACTCCGAGAGCACCTAGAAGCTCACTGTGGGAGGTGGTAACAATCAATTTTTCTGTCCAATTTAGATCACTCCCGAGACGATGATGCCTCTGTGAGACGCACTTGAAGCAAGCTGGATCGCTTTCGAAAAGTTTCCAGGAAGACTCGACATCGTCGTCCATGGGGATGGATAGTTGTGGTCAATGGGGATGCGTCACATTTGTTTGTGGCAGTGGCGTGATGCCAACTTGTCATTTTTCGGAGTCGTGTTAAAGCGGCCCTCAACCTAACACAAGATCCATTATATACCGGCCATGGATATTGTCCTTCCAAGTTCAAGTGTTGTTCTACTTGTCTGTGGTAGGGCTCTTAGTGGGTTGGGTTGGGTGGGAAACCGTCTCGGCATTCACCGGGTTCGGATAGCACCCATGGATGCTGTGGGTAATGTGTATTTATATATGGCAATTTGGTATCCTTAATCAACCCTATGGCACTTTATGAGGCCCTGCTTTGTAGGCCTGGCCCACTTCTTTGCCATTTTCTCTAACAGGAGTGCTGCATGGAATAGCATCAGCAGGCAGGGATACTCAACAGGGTGAAATGACACTGTGCCCAAGGTTGAGTGCATGCTCCATGTACACAGACAACCCCAAATAAAGGTGATCTGTAAGCTACACTGAAGTTGAATAATTTTCCAATGTACAGGGGTCTATGGGTCCTTGAAACTTGATGGTTCCTTGAAATGGGGATGGATTTCTCACCACACATTACAGGTATTGACTTTGAATCTTTTGCATTGTGTAGATAATCTCTCTACCTACATTTTGATGTAATAAAGTAATATGATTATATAGTTCAAAATTCCTTGATGAGGTCCAGAATGTCAGTTTTTGCTCCCTCCAATGTCATAAGGGTTGCCTTCATTGTCCAGGTTTACCTTTAAGCACCCTCAATCTACCTTAAGTGCCCATGCTCAGCACATGTGTTCAAGTCTCTAAGTCAAAGTTGCCATTTGCTGTACCTATATTTGAGTTCTATGTGTGCAGGGCTCAAGTTGCTGATCCCTGCAGCCATGTTCAAGTTCAATGTGCATGTCTTGGATTTTGCCTGGCAGGCAAATCCAGTTCCCATGCTTTAGGAAGTGCCCTCCTAAAGTTAAACAGCTCAGTGATTGGTCATTGCTTTGGGCTAGGAGTTGGCTAGTAAACAGAAGTATAGCCTAAGCATAGGCAAACCTTCAGAGAGCCTGAGAAGTCTGAGGACCTCAGTCTGCACAGTCATGGAAGCTTGTGCAGCTTTAGGAGGTAAGGTCTAAGTGTTGTTATTGGATAATAGCAAAGAAGGACTATTAGAAGCAAGGCTGTGCATGATATAGACTAGACAGATACTCCTTAAGGTAGTACAGCAAGGCTGTGCTCTCAGGTGTAGACAAGTAGCTATGGGGACTTGTCCAGATTCCCCATTGCAATCAATTTGCTTTCCAGTATTCCAGTTCTCTCAGTCCCTCTCCTCAAAGCTCCTTCAGTCAAGTCCTTTCAAGAGTCAGTAGGCCTGAAAGACATGCCCCCTCATTCATCCATCCATCAGTTAAAGCCCAGTGAGAACTAACTTTACATTTGATTGCAATCTTAGTGTCTTTCACCCCTACTCAGACACACAGGATCAGTGCACTCTGCACAATCAAGAACATACTGCTTGGCAGTGCCCTTAGAGTCATTGAACACAGTATCAGCACCTGCTCAGTCTCAGAAGGGCCCAACAGATTTCCTCTATCAGAACAGGAAATAGCCAATAACTGCTGACTACAGCAGTATCTCATCCAGAAGTCAGAGATATCCAAAGAAGTAGGCATTGTACACCTATTTCACTCAGGAGCTTTAGCAGAAGGTCCTGTTACCATCACTTTTGATTTGGACACTCAGTACTCTGAGTACAAGGTCAGCCCCTGCATTGGAGAGCTCTTTTGACACCTACTTGACAACTCAGAGGTCCTAGCAGAGGACATGGTCTTGTCCAGAATCATCATAGCATTACCAGCAAACTGGTGCCCACCAAGGATTGGGATAGAATAGGTGAAGAGTCTATGTCAGTTCACAATGAAACTAAGGGTTTGTTTGAGACAATGCTCAAGGCAGCTCACTATTAGCAATGATGGCAGCAGTCTTGGGGATGTTGGCAAGAGTGTGTATATTTAGAGAGGAGAGAGGAGTATATTCACTGTGATGTGAAAGGAGGGGGAATGGAGAGCAAGAGTACATCTTGATCCTCCTCCTTATATGCTGTAGGTACATGTGGTTATTCTCACATTTGGTAATGAGTCTGCCAGGACCACAGATGGGGCCTGGACTGCAGAGTTCTAATTATAGGGAGGTACATGAGTAATCACAGTCATGGGATGACTGCAGCTTTGAAAATGAGTACAATGATTAGTGATGATGAGAGGTAGAAGGAAAGAAGCATAGTCTGCTGATGCAGGGTTGGATATATTGCAGACTGGGGTTTCCCTGTGAACTGAGATTGGGTCTCAGTTCCATAGTAAAGGTTATTCTGAAGTCACCAATTCCTAGTTCAGGTCCTCAT
This sequence comes from Tulasnella sp. JGI-2019a, assembly GCA_019633535.1. NCBI lineage: Eukaryota > Fungi > Basidiomycota > Agaricomycetes > Cantharellales > Tulasnellaceae > Tulasnella sp. JGI-2019a. Next base: position 77,618 of record WSUE01000169.1, read on the forward strand.
GGACAGTGACCTTGATATAATCACATTGGTTGTATTATGGGCACTAGAGTGGTTGAAATGAGGGGCTGGCAGCAACTCCTTATGACATTACCCCCCCTTTGCCATTAGTCACAAGCAAGAGCACTCTAGGTAGTCTGTAAGATGCTGAGATATTGATGAAGGTAAGCTTCTTGGTTAGTTCAGTGTTGAAGGATTGAGTAGGGGAGTTCAGGGTTGTTTGTTGACCAGGTGTGGTTATGAGTATCTGGTTCAAGAGCAGATTCATTCTCAGCACCTTCCTCAAGTTCTTCTTTGCTTGAGGATTTCCTTTGGTGCATTTGGGTTTTCCAGGTGGAATTTCCATACTGCTTCTTGGGCATGTTCTAAGTTTTCTGCTGGCTCCCATGATTGTTTGTTGATGTTTCCCTGCTGCCAGTTGACCAGGTATTTTAACTTGTTGCTGTGAATCCTTGAGTTTAATATTGGTCTTCATTCATGGAGTTCCCATTCTTCCTGGTCATTGATGATTATTGGTGGCTAGAGTATGGGTTCTCTGTTCCAGTTATCTTGGTTTTGTTTTTCTAGTAATCTGACATGGAAGATGGGATGCAGGGAAGAGTTTTTTTGGCAGTTGTAGTTTGAGTGCTTGCTTCCCAACTTTTTTGAGGACTTTGTATGGTCCAAGGTACTTCCAGTTGAATTTCCTGGTTGGATGGTTTGTTAGGATGTTCATTCTGTTAATGGATACTTTGTCCCCAATTTCTATGGTGGGTTGTTCCTGTCTGTGTTCATCAGCTTGTTCCTTGTATCTTTCTTGTGCCATAAGGATCATTGCTTTTGCTTCTTCTGATGTGTTGTGAATTCTTTGTGCCATTTCTTCTGCAGCTGGGACTTTTTCTTCTCTGGGTGTTCCTGGATGGAAGGCTGGGTGTTTGTCATACCAGGGATAGAAGGGTGAGTATCCTGTACTGTTTGATGCTTGGTTGTTGTAAGACCATTCTGCTTGTGGTAGTAGTTTGACCCAGTTGTCTTGTCTGTATGCCACAAAGCACTGAAGGTAGCTTTCTAGTATTTGGTTGACCCTTTCCATTTGTCTGTCTGTTTCTGGGTGAAAGGCTGTGCTGAATGAGGGTTTTATTTCAAGTATTTCATATAGTCTTTTGATGAAGTGGTTATTGAATTGGGTTCCTCTGTCTGATACTGTGCTTTCTGGCATTCCATGTAATTTCTATACATTTTTGTAGAATAGTTGTGCCACTGCCTTTCCATCTAGGCCTTCCTCTTTACAGGGTATGAAGTGTGCTCCTTTGGAGAATCTGTTGACAATTATGAGGATTGTATCCATTCCTTTGCTTTCTGAGAGTTTTGTGATGAAGTCATAGTTGATGTGTGTCCATTTCCTGTCTGGTACTGATAGTAGTAGGAGTGGTCCATATTTTGTGTGTGTTCTCAGCTTTATTCTTTGGCATATGTCACACCCTTTGATATAGCTTTCTGTGTCTTTTGCTAGTTGTGGCCACCAGTATTTTCTCTGAATTTGTTCTTGTGTGGCCTTAGGTCCTCTGTGTCCTGCCATTCTTGTGTTGTGGTGTAAATAGAGTATTGCTTCTCATAGGTCTGGGTCACCTGGTATGTATATTTTGCCTTTATGTCATAGTAAGTTGTTGTCTAGGCTCCAAGTGTCTAGTGTGTGAAGGAACCACCACCATCTAAGCAGACCCCCCACACACCTCACAACACTGCACATAGTAGATCACTTAGAAATTCTACACATGGCCTCAGGCCCTTCTCAAACTCGCACTTCTTGTCAAGTAGCCCAATCAGACAATCTGTTTGCACCCACCCAACCCCCCCAGACCCCCAGCTCCTCAGCTGCCACACAGGAATGCCTCGCCATCTCCACTCTCAGTCTCAACACTCAAGAACCATGGAACATTGCCCAAGCCATCCACAAGAGACTCCAGGCCATCAACACACCTGAGAACCAAACCAAAAGCCCCCAGCTGAAAATTAAATCCCTCCTGGTATCTGATGTTGAGACACTCCTGACACTTGCATCCCACCTCAAACAGATTCTTGGATCAGACAACAGCCTACATGCCCTAGTCTGCAAACTTAGCAAATGACTCAACACACTTGGGCAAGAGGTCAACTCTCAGTTGGACAACATCACTGCCACTCCTCTGACCACCAACCCAGGACCCCTACCCCTGACCAACACCTATGCAGATGCCACTCTGAGAGGCACTCGCCATCACAGCATCAATCAGAACACCTGTCCTGACTGCACCCATCCATTCATCACCACCACCCCTGCACCAACCTCCACACCCCCATCAGACACCCAACTCTTACTAGTGCAGAGCAACCCAAAGAAACCAGTACTCAGCACCTGCAACCCCAAACTCATCATAGACAAGCTCCAAAAAGCCATTGGGACAGCAGCCATCACCAACAATGGCAAAGCCATCAGAATCTGCACCATCAGAATCCTAGCTAGCAAGGATATCTCCATCATGACACACACCAAGGATGATGCTGACCTCCTCTGTAAGAATGATGCCTGGGTCATGGTGGTATCCTCTGACCTCTGCATGTGCCATGAAGTCTACCCCATCATTGTACACCATGTCCCTGCCTCCTGTCAGTTCATGACATAAAGAAGGGTGCTCAGGTCAACTGAACCCTACTCACTGCTGATGATATTGATGAGGGGTTTCAGGGTAACATGCAAAATGGTTTTATGTGAGAGTAGAGAGGATGTATTCACTTGGTAGCAATAAGAGGGTGGAATGGAGAACTGAGACCTGCTCAGATCCCCCTCCTTATATACCCTAGGTCTATGCAGTTATTCCCAGGCTGCAGTTGCTGCTTCTATAACTGCAGCTTCTATTTCTACTACAGTTGCTAGCTACAGCTTCTACTGCGAACTGCAGTTGCCACTTCTATCTAAGAATAACTACTATGGCTTCTGACTGAGTCATGCAATGAGTTAGTCTGGTCCCCAGTTGCTAAATATAAGTACTGCATACTACAGATCTAATAATAGTTGCTGCAGCTTTGAATGACATCATCAATGATGTCATTGATAATTCTTAGAATATTAAGTCTGTTAACTCTGGTAACTCTGATATCACCAGTTCCTGGGTCAGGTCCCCATTTACAGGGACCTCAATAAGATCATATGAAAGACTGAAATGAGCAGTTGTCAGCAACAACCCATGACATTACCCCCCCCTTGCTGATAGCCTTGAATGAGGTCTTGAATGGGGTTTGTGCTTGAGTTTGCTGGTATGATTTGGGGTAGACAGAGGTATATCTTGGTATTGGTGGAGTGGTTTTGTTTTTACTTATCCTCTGTTTTTTCTAAGTATTCTTTGTGGTTGAGGAGCTTGTTTTACTGCTAGCAGATTTTTCATATGGAATTCTTTGATTGCATCCTGTGTGTGTTCAAGATTTTCTGCTGGTTCCCATGATCATTCATTGATTAGGCCTTGTTGCCAATTTATGAAATATTCAAGTTTATTGTTTTTGATTCTTGAGTTTAGGATTCCATTCTGTTTGTTGAGTTCCCATTCTTCTTCTCCATTGATGATTACTGGTGGGACTAGGATTGGTTCTCTATTCCAGTTATCTTTGTTTCTTTTTTCTAGTAAACCTACATGGAATACTGGGTGTAATGTTGATTTTTCTGGCATTTTTAGCTTAAAAGCTCTTTTTCCTATTTTTTCTAAGACTTTGAATGGTCCAAGGTATTTCCAGTCAAGCTTTCTTGTTGGTCTGTCTGTTAGTATGTTTATTCTGTTGATGAATACTTCATCTCCTATTTCTATTTCTGGGGCTTCTTGTCTTCTGTTGTCTGCATATTCTTTGTATTTTTCTTGGGCCATTGTTATCATTGCTTTTGCTTCTTCACTGGCATCATGAATTCTTTGGGCTAAATCTTCTGC